>ML785530.1:320446-334357 GCA_009831015.1 Picea engelmannii | reverse complement strand
CATTTACAAGAAGATACATGAACTTAACACATAAGTTTATTTTGCATATTTATACACATGAAGCAAGGTCCTGTAAAGTTTATTTTAATGAAGTAGGGGTGCTTGCATAGCATAACAAGTCAGCCTTCTATTTTCAGATCACTCAAATAAAACAAAACCTGAAGGTCGCTCAGAACCGACAGAAAAGTTATGCCGACCAAAAGAGAATTCCAAGAGAGTTCAAAGCGGGAGATCCTGTATATCTCAGAGTTAGGCCTAGGAAGAATTCCTTGAAAATGGGAGCTTGTGCCAAGTTAGCACCTCGGTATTGTAGACCCTTTGAGGTTCTAGATAGAGTGGGACCTATAGCCTATAGGCTAGCACTTCCTCCCATAATAAAATCACATAATGTTTTCCATGTTTCATTATTGAAGAAATATGTACATGATGTTAATCATATAATTGACTGGTCTGTGATCTAGGTGGAACCGGAGGGAGAATTTCTACTAGAACCCCAATGCATACTAGACAGAAAGGAAACCCCGCTCCGAAACCGAACCATTGCACAGGTCAAGGTGTAGTGGAGACATTTTGGCCCAGATGAGGCTACATGGGAAATGGAGGATGCCATGAGACAAGCATATCTGATTTTGTTTACTTCTGTACATGCATGTCATGTTGATAGATAAGAACATCGAAGACAATGTTCCTTTAAGGGGGAGGGAATTGCAACACCCTATTTCCCCTAGTTTGTAAAAATAACTATACTGGCCAAGAGCTGTGGCAAACCCAAAAATGTGAATGTGTGATGTGAATGGACCTTGTGAAAAAGGTTGATGAATGTGAATAATATTATGAATATATATATTGCAGGACTGCTAAGAGGGGATATGCTGAAAAAGAGACCACAATGGCTAGAGAAAGGTGGTGGAAGGCACTTGGAATGGTGGCGTTAACTTGCATCGAAACCAATACCATATTTGGACTTCACTAGCCCGGAGAACCAAGAGCGGCTCGCTGGCCCCGAATTAAATGACTCGTCAGGTTGGTAGATAAAGGGCTCCTCGTGAGTAATGAGGGATGGGGGTGAACCGCCCATCCATAGAGTCCTTAGACCTGACCACTGCGAGGAAAATTGTGCCACACGCAACCTCGTCGAATAGAGAAAAGGCAGGAAGTGTGGGTGATCAAGGGCAGACACGAGGGAAAGAGGAAGAGAACTCTGGAAAAATACAAAGTGAGTGATAGCAGAGAAGAAGGAGAGTAACCTTCATTCTTGATCACTAGAAAACAGAGACGTAGTCTCACAGCATCGTGGTCTCAGCTTGAGGGTGGCTAGTGGTAAATCCGTTGGGAGTCGTTGAGCCTACGGTTGGGTGGAAACGAGCACCCCTCTCATTAGTTGCAGTCACATCCAGTGTTATTTCTGATAAGTGTTTACATCTTGCATCTTGAAATTTATATGCTGAAATGTATGCTCATAGTCTGTGCAGTTTGTGAATGGTTTGAGTATAAGACTGTCTGTGTAGTGTTTTGATCAGAAACGGTGGTTGCATGATTTTACTGGAAGGACCACATATGGCTTATGTTATAGATAGATTTGTATATATATACGCATATTGTATTAATTTGGACCTCAAGTCTGCTTTTGGGAGATCTATGTCCTTATTTGTCCCCAGGAATACCCGGAATAGACCTCCCCACAGAGATACCCTTCTTGGAGAGCTTACCAAGAACCTAGAAAAGGATTTGAAGGCGCAAGTCTTAGTAACCCTGTACGAGGAAGAATGATCCTCTTGAAATCCTGAAATAGCAACATAGGGATAGGTTTTGATCAACAGACGAGATCCTGTGGGAAGATCTGTGGTCATTCACGACCGTTAGGTTGGAGGAAGAAACGAGGACGTTATATGCCTCAACCCTTTTCCTTTATCTTCATGAGTAGCGAAGAAATCGGGACTGTAGATCCCCAAGGTCCGTGAGAGTATCTGGACCATTGGTTTTTCCACGTCCAGGGAGCAGTGGGAGAGTGCACAGCATGGGACGATCTGAACCGTCAGATCTTAGTTAGAAAACCTGACAACCGATGGATCTGTCAGGAGATACATGAGGGTTAAGCCCTCGTGAACATGGGCAAAATTCTCAAAAGAAGAGTCAGTATCGGGGTTTCGGATTTCGAGAATTTGGGAGTCCTGATGACAAGAGATCGGGACACTCCATGGTGGAAATCCTGAAATATATTTGGTTCGTCCAATTAAGGGAGGCCACGTGTCGCGAGATCCTTTCAGAGGATCCAAGGTCAGTAACAACCGTTAGATGTGGGAAAGGAACGTGTATGATAGTACCTTGACCCCTCTCCACCTTTGAAAGCAATGCATGAACGTGATCCTCTCGAACGTTCCAAGGTTTGTATTGACCGTTAGATTTGAGGAAGAGACGCAGACCTTAATGCCTTGATCCCTTTTACCCTTGCAAGAGATGAAGGAATCAGGACCGTAGATTCCCATGGTCCATGGAAGTACCTGGACCGTCCATCTATAGAGTACACATGGTTGCTGGTAAGCTCTTCGGCATTTCGACACCCGGGAAACCAAAGGGCAAGAACCCTTGTCTTCACGAGTCGTGAAATCCCGATCACCGAAACCCCGAAATGGCATGAGGTGTGAATGAGATTAAGGAAAGCCGAGATTTGATCATGATCATTGATCATCCCAAAAATATCCCAACCGTTGATCTTGGCAGAAGGTCACCGCCGTCCATCGGAGGGACACGTGGCTGTCGGTCAATGTTTCATCATTTTGGCATCCGGGAAACCAAAGGGCAAGAAACCTTGCCTTCGCAAATCGCGAAATCCCGATACCCGAACTCCCAACGTGCTTGGAAATAGAAAAGAGAAGTCCCAAAGGAATCTAGACCATCCATCAAAGGAGACGCGTGGTGAGTGGTCAGAGTTCAAGGAAAAGTTCTGAAATCCCGTGGACTGTTGGATCCACACTCTTAAGAGCCGTCGATCTCTTACACGAATTCCCATAATGGAATTCGGAGATTTGAATAACAAAGAGTCTTGGAGTCATTGCATTTCAAACTCCCGAATACCAAAACCCCGGAAGGATCCATACCATTGAATCAAGGGAGGCTTACGGCCATCGATCTCCCTTTGGAGGGAAGCTTGCCATTCGCTAGCCCTGTCGAGGTTCAGCGTTTCGTTGTTTCAAGCTTCGGGGTTTGCAGAGTCGAAAGACTCGATGTTCTGGTAGCATTGAGTTGCGAAGTGCGAAGAGAGGCCATAATGGTTTGGCCCATAGTCGTGACCCACAACCACATGGAGGTGAACATATGAGGAACTAGCTGATGCTAGGCCCCCGTGAGTATTTCGGGGATTTTGATCCTCGAAGAATCGACGAAAATTTTGATTTCCGTAGTGGGTTTGTTACAATCAGAGAGGGATCTTCCCACGCCTATTAGTTCAGATGTGCGATCATTTGTTGTGTTGATCAATCTTTCCTCTGTGGTAACCAAAATAGAACGGTCCATAGTAATCTTTCTCTTCTTAGCAGTCCTTTGCACGATGGCCTTCCTCTTTTGATCATAGGAGATCGCATAGATGTATGCCACTTCATCTACTGGCTCTGGTATATGTTGGTCACCCCATGTAAGCGTGTTTCCCAGGATTTCGGTGGTATATATTTGTTCAATATCGGACTCTTGAACCTCCTTGTTTTGTTCTGAAGGCTCGTTCTCTTCCTGATGTTTATTGGGGACCTGAGTATCAAGTGGAATGGATGTGTCGGGAGAGAACTCAATACCTGTCTGTATTCTAGTCATGGCATCGTTGACGTCCCTCTGCGGGGATATTTCTATTGACACATCTAATTCTGAATTATCCTTGGGACTACCCTATCAGGTCTCTAGCACATCAGTCATTTCTGTATCTAAGCCGCTTTCGGCTCCTTTTTCTTATTCTACATGCACAGGGGTTTTCTGAGATGCCTCTGGACTCTCATCATCATTATATATATCTATGAAATCAGACAGAGGGTTAGGCGCACTAGTTTTGACCAACACCGACCCTACTTCAATTGAGTCACCGTGCCTATCGGTGAATCGGCTGGCGGCAGTTCAGATCGAGGGTCATCTGACATGTTGATGTTACCAGGGTCTGTGAGCTCAGATTCGCCTACCCCTGTCAGGATCTCTTCCGGGTTACTAGTCGGAATGCTTGATAAGAGGGTCAGATCCATTATTTTATGATAATGTTGTAGCAATAGTGTCCCTCTTTCCCTTGCACCTGGAGTTCCGAGAAAATTCCAGTTATGTATAGGGGCTTCCTGGGGAGCTTCCATCATTTCGGTTGATTCGAATGTTACCCTTTCTTCCCTAATCCTGAGAATTTCTTCAACTCTTTGCGCTCTTTCATCCAAGGACATCGCTTGCTCTTCCCAACTCATGGCCTTGAACTTGGTTATTCTGGGGTCAGCCATTCTTGCCACCACCTCATCCCAATCTTGAGCATTTTCAGTGAAGATTTCATCCTCAAACCGGTCATGGGTATAAGGCCAATAGGACGATACTTGTGATGCATGTTTTGAGACCAGGCCCTTGGGATCGTGCTTGGGAAAACGTCATGTCTGGAACCGAAATTCCAATTGACTTAACCCCTCTTGTTTGGCCTGCGCAGTGTCTTTAACCTGGTAGAAGTCGATATGAAACCCATAGGGTATGAATATTCGTTTCTTATCCTTCACCAACGTGGCGTTGTAACCCTGCAAGATAATTTAGTAACATATTTCCCCTAGTACCAGTTAGTCGAGGACATATATAGGTAGCAAATGTGGTTCTCCTGTGACGCCGAAAACCCTAATGTAGGTTTCGCGCTCGTCTAGGTACCAGTGACCGACTTTCGATATAACCTTTTTGGCCACATCATACAGCCTTGGGAACTCTTTCTTGAATAGTAAGAAATGAATAGGTGCAATAAATTGGTCACGAATGAGAGAGTAGGATATTTTATACCTGTTCTCCCACAAGATTCTAAAATAGACATGGACCAGGAGCTCGGAAGCGTGCCAGCTTAGGTTCATTCCTGCGAAGACATTTCTTGCACAGATGATGTCTAATAGATAATACACCATGTAGAAGGTAGGATTTTCTCCTTTCTTCAGTTGTTGAGCCTGTAGAATGCAGGTGCTAAGATGTTTGGAGATGATCGTGCCCCAGTTGAAGCTTGTTCCGGAGACGACGACAGTATAAGCCAAAGGCATCCATGCCTCTGAAAACCTGGAGCAATCTTTTTCTCCATGCAACCAGCAAAGGAGAGCCATTAGATAGACATAAGGTTGTCTGAGGTTGGTTGTCGAGTACCAGCCAGAGTTTTAGTTAGTGATTTTTTTGTCTTCTCTCCACCGGGACGCCATGATTTTGCTGGTGTCATGTTTCTGATAAAATTTCACAACAAAATCCTTGTTCAAACATTCATCTGGCTCCCTAAGCTTGTAATACCTTTGGACTTATACTGGGAGGAAAACCCCGACGATTTGACCATTATAATCATTAATTACACACTTATGTGCATCGTTGTGATCAATAAGCCATTTCAAAAGTTCGATGCAAGGGAATATCAGATTCCTACTCACCACCATGTGTAGGTAAGTCTTGTGGATGTTGACGAAAACCTCATCATCCAGCTTCCTCGTGTGAGGATCACTATGTGGGGAATATTTGGGAAATTCTTCGTGCTTGATTTCCCTGAACAGATCTTCCCATCGTGGGAATTTTTTCTTGGTCCCAATGTTTTCCTCTATTTCCCCAAAGGCTGGGGGTTGAACGAAGGCTTCTTTGGTGATCGTCTTGATGATGGGCACTAGCTTGGAAGTGAATTCCAATTTTCTTGCAACGGTTGGGGAGGATCCTTCGCCTGCTTCTGATTCTTGCGGATTTGGGATTCTAGGAGATTTCCTGGTGGTGGGTTTCTTTGGAGGCATCGTTCCTGCACTCGAATATGCTCAATTAGGGCCAACACATAGAATAATATTTATATGTGAAATGAAATCAAAACCAGACTAGTACATACTTGTATGCTTGCTAAACTTTGTTGCTTAATACTCACTATATCTTGGAAGCCTTCTACGGACCGTTCGTCTCGCTCCTCTAGATGTTTTGGACCTCTTTGCATGCAGAATGCTCTGGCTCATAATAATTCAGAGTAATATAATGAGAGAGAACTTACCAGTCACATCAAGTTTTTAATACAAGTAATGGGATGAAATTTAAACTACTTACCGCCAATTCCCTGTAATCAATTTTACATAGGTTGATGGCGAAGGGAGATGCATTGTATCTATAGGTTAAAATGGTCAGTGGGCTCTATGCACGAACTAGAGACTAGTGCGCGGTCTTGGAATTAATCAATCAATTAAATGCATCGTATCTAGCGTATCTTTAGAGCTAAAACATCCCATCGTGTCATTTTATGAAAGGGGAAGTCAGGGATCGGCGCCGAGCTACGAGATTCTTCATTGATACTCCTTACAAAATAAAAACCCGTCGACGTCGAAATGTTTTTATGGGATCGATCGTCGGTGATTCATCCCTTTCTCCATAAACGACTATTTCCTTTCGTGTTTCGCCGATGCTGAATGAATTCGGTCATCGAAAAATTTCTTGTGCAATGCTTATCATGAAAAAACAACTCCCCATTTACCGATGCTGACGAAAACCGGTGATCTGCGTCCTTAGTTTTCTAGGATGATTTTCTTTCACCTCTGATTCTTTCGGGTGCCGAAATTTGGACGCATCAGGTGAAATGACTTAGTTATTGATTCTTTAGTCAAATGTCACTCCCTTTAAGTTGTGATGGTTTCGACATGTTCAGGAATACTTTTAAAGAATCAAGGAGAAATTGTAGAAAACAAAGATAAGCGGAAACAACATTGTTCTGAAATAAACAGTAAGTGATACCCAAAAAGTAGAGTTTGGCAGAGACTTTTTTAGGGTGTATTGAGAGCTCAATAGGTGGGTGTGAGAAGTCACATCCCATAGTTATTGGGGAGCATGGGCTGAAGTACACTCATATTTAAGAAGAGTGTGACTCAAGTAAGCAAGAAAGAAAAAGGAAATTCGTATGCAGATAGGCACAGTTTTTATTGGTAGATTTTTGACAACAAGAAGAGAGTTGAGTGTTGGGAAGAGAACCAACCATATTCTTCTTGAAGGAATCCATTGTTTGGTTGTGTTTGGTGCTGAGAAAGAGGCTTGTGTGCCTGTAAAACATGCTATAAACTTGTAGTACATTTACTTGTTGAGGAAATGTCTCAAGAGCCTTGTGAAAGATACTATGAGAGCTCCTGAAGCAAATGAGAGTTTCTAGGGTCCCTAGCTGAGATATTCCTGACAACCAAGTCCAGTAGAGGCCCTAATAAATTAATGGTATAGTCTGAGGGACTATGAGTAGTGAAGGTGGTGCATTCCTTGGGTAGTGCAGGTTGTGAGGAAGAGAGAGCGTTGGTGTATTGGAATTGTTGTAGGAGTAGAACTCAAGTTTGGTGGATATTATGTGTGGAGAGTGGATAGCTAGAGGGTCGAATCCTCTTGTGGAATCATAGCGTCAACTCAGGGGCGGCCTATTGTTGAGAGGAAATGAATATAAATGCATATGGATGGGAGTTTCATCCTTCATATGCAGTTGATTGGTTAATGATTAATAGATAAGTGTTTATGTTATATTCTTATGTTATTACGCTATGTAAATGTTTTACATGAATGTTGGGTATTTTATTGTTGCTTGAACAGTTTTATTCATGGTTTTGTTTATGTTTTTATATGAATTTAGAATATGGTATCAGTCAAATGATTAAATTTGTGTGTGATATGTAGTTGGTAAGTTACAGGAAATTATTAAGTAGAAAATCTTAAATCTTATTGTGTATTATGCACGTAATGTGCCTCATATGGAGGCTTGTTCTCAAAATGATGTTTAGATCTTGGATCATGTCTTAGTATGAACTACCAATTCCCATCCAACACATCTAGGTAAAAAAACACTTGGTTCCAATGTTTTGGGAAAACATAAGGATCCTTACTTTCAACCCACATTTTTTTAGAGTTAATACATATTATCCTGGTATCATGATATTCCTTTAAATTTCTTTGTTCAAAGGTATCCCACCACTTGCAATAAAAAATAACACATTGAAATGATGAGAAGTCCACTTGCATGATCTCTTGTATATTTCTAATGTAACCTAACTTTCTCTCTATCAGGTTTTCATCTCAGTTCCTAGCATGACAAGATTGGTCAAACTCGACCTCCACTCCTCATTCTTGTGTGATGTGGAATTCATCATCATAATCAGTGTGAAAATGATGTCTATATGCCCACATAGATGGAAATAAATGCACCTATAAAAATGTGAACAAGGACGGTGTCATATGTCTAATAACCGAAGCATTAAAAAAGCATAATATGTGTTACAATTCAAATATGCAATATTATAAATAGAATGTGGTACTCAGAGAGGTTATTACAGAGTTGTTGTACCCAATCCCTATGTTTAGTACATCCAAATATTATCCACGTGGGTTACGACCAGACACCTCATATTTCTCTTGTATTTGGTCAGCCACCCAACTATTGGGACATATTTGTGGCATATTTTCTTTTAAATGATTAGGATAAGGCATGCTTCTACCATTCAACTGGATGAATGTTTTCCTGTCACTGTCACATTTCCTTCTTTTTCTCTTCAAACAACGCGACCCACAGTCATGTTTCCTCCGTGTTGTAAAGAACGAATTTATTGATGACTTCCATTTCAAAATTTGCTAATGTATACAAAAATTTAAAATGAATAGCATGAGATCAAATATATATTATCAACATAAAGAATGAATTTATTGATGGCATCAAAATTTCTAAATTCTCTAATGTATTAAAAAAAAAAAAAAAAAAAAACATGGGATGAAATATATTATCAACTTCAATGTAAATAATTTCTCTATACTAAATTGACAAAGTCTAATTGATCTACTCTTTATCAAACACCTTTTTTCCATTCGTTTGGATTATCTCCCCTTCCCTTTTGTCCTCATCTTGATGGTCATCCCAAATGACTACACCTTCTGTGTCGTCAATTTGCTTGATGTACTCATTGGCATAATAGAACGACTTGTATACTATGTACCCCTTTTCCATAGAGCCCTCTGATTTCTCCCTTTGTCAAACAGACCCCTTCAATTATTTCATGTACCTCTCTAAAAAGAATACCCAATGAGATGAGAGCACCCCAGCTAGTTGGATCTCATCTATCTCTCGACACCGTCATGGAATGTTATCCATATGAATCTCCTTTGATGTGATCCAACATACAAATGAAAATAATTTCGATATGGCACATCACAGGTCATGGGGGAAGTCATGGTTCACACAACCATACACGAGAAAAGTATAATGACACTACAAAATAGACACACACGTCATTAATTTCCATAAAATTGTGAGTGTGTAGAATATTTTTATCGACGTAAGTATATAATAAGAAGCATGTATTCAACATACATACCCTTATAAAGTTTAGATGGTCATGTGATTTCAACTCTAACAAATTTTTGTCTTTTATTCACAGATTGTAGGTTGGGAAAATCCCGACCCTATCCACAAGACTGAGACAACTATGGGAGTAGCTACCCACTATCACCTTAAATAGATACTCCCCTAGCTTTAGTGATGATAAGTCACCAAAAGGGGGGAATCTTGGTGACCCTAGGGGGATTGATATGGAAAGTGGCATAATGACCAATGAAGCCCCTATAGGTCAATTTTGGAAGTGGAAAAAGGCTTGGAAAGAAGTCTTGTTGATGAAGGGAGGTTTCCAAAGTGTTGTGTACATGCAAGACAATGTTATACATGCCTAAAACAAGACAATTGATCAAGATACAAGCCAAATAACTAAGGGGAAAAGAAAGGAAATATTGTTGTCTTAAATTGCAGAAGTATATCATATTTATAATAGTAAAGTAAACTAGCAAATGGCTACAAAATACATTGCCAAAATTCAAGTAAAAGATAGTAGGAACTAAGCTAGCAATGTCTAGTTTAACTTACATTGAATAGCACAAAAATTTAATGGAATTTGGGGTTGTTTATTATATGTTATCAGTAATTTATTATTACATCCAAGTGGATATATCAAACAAATTCTACAACAGCAAATTCCAACAACATAAATCAACAAGTAAACCATCAAAAAGATAGGCAATGAGCAGTAGAACAATAATCTAGGTACACAAGTAAATTTCAGCAGTGGAAAAGTGAGAAATAGATAAAAGAAGGTGAGTTTTGTTGCAACCCTAATGGATTCAAAATTAATTTAATTGCAAGAAGAGAATTTTTTGGCCAAATTAGATGCCCTTAGGGCATAAGCAAGCTTGTAGCACTTAGAAAATATTCCAACTTGAACAAATACAATATCTCTCAATTTCACATATATCAATGCAATGATTGTATTTCTCTAATGGAAAAATAGGCAAGTGCCTTATCAATGGGTTATGGAGTCTCTTTTTTAAGATCTAGGGTTTTCAACTTCTCTAGGGGTGTAAGCCCTTTTACTTCCTAGAGCATGCAAAGGTTAGTAAGATAAATCTAGGAGGGTGTAAGCACTTTTACTCCTCCTAGCAACCTTTGAAATAGATTATCCTTGTAACAATAATGATAGAATTGGTGGTGGGTGCATGCCCTTATACTTCTCCAAGGGTTTAGACAATAACAACCATGAAACAAGAAAGAAACACTAACAATATGTTGATATTCCTTTCCAATTCCAAGAGAATACCAAGATAAACCATCATCTACCAACTATATTCCACCATACATGCAAGAGCTAAGCATCCAAGAGATAGTGCACCACTTCCCTCTACAAGATAAGTAATTAGCATCCAAATACAATCAAAGAGAGAGATATGTGATTTTCCCAAGGGCAAAAACTTTCATTCATGTATGTAATTCTCAAGTGAGATTATGTCTCAAATGAAATGAATTGGGTCTCTTTTTATACAAGACCTTCAAAATTAATTTGTCCACTTATATTTAGGGTAAAACACAATTAGGGAGGTCGGCCTCCTCTAATTGTTGTTGTTATCCCAAATTCTTAGAGATAACTAAGGAGATGATGTCTCGAGGCCTTCAGGTTGTAGACATGGAGTACCGAGAGACAGCTTGACCAATAGTGTCCACTTGCATAGATAGAGACCCACCTTGCCATCACAGTTATGGGATTCATCATGAGGGTATCCACCACATCAGATTGCTTCTAGAAGACATTGGGTCTTGCTCCATGAGGTACAAGCCAAGTATTACGGTGAGTGTCATTTCAATATTTGAGGCATTTGAGTATGTTGCATTTTAAATTTATTTTTATTATGTAACGTCTTCTTGGAAATTATGTTCTTTGCATTGTTTTACTTTGGTGGTTGACATTTCACCCTAGTAAGTGGTTCACCCTTAGGGATAGTTTTTCTACTGGGACGTCCTATTGATGAGTCATTGTTCCATTCCCAACCATACTTGTCACTTTCCACACTTCATCCCCTCATCTCCTTATCTTTTGGGGATTTTTGGGTGTACTGACCCAAGAAGGGATTGTCTCTCATTTCATGGGAAGAAGGGGTTGAAGGCCCAGAGCCTTGTAGCTGGAAAAAGATAAATAAAATCATTAACCTTATATATTCTCACCTAGGGATCCCGAGGACAATAAAATGTCTCTCATAATAAACTGATGGGACCCATAAAAAATAACTAATACAAAATGGCAACCAATGAGGAGCATGTGTGGGCACTGGTTTTCATGCTTAGGTAGAAGCCCCACACATTGTTTTCAACTTGGGGAAGCATGATGTGACTAGGGTAGAGTCAATGTGGGAATTTGTTTTCATTCTTAGTTAGAAGCCCCACCTTGGCTTCAACCTTGAAACATCTTAAAAGACTAAAAGCCAATAAATGGTCTTGGAAAAAGGTTGCATTGAAAACGAAGGTGCAACACACCCTCTGCAAAGGCACCAATAGATGAGACACTACAATCCCTTGTATGTCATGAACCACATGCCCAAAATTATTTCCATTATCCATGTCACCTCATCCACATGACCTAGAGATAGTTCCACTTGGGAAACATTCCTAAACTTGAGGTACGATTCACCCAATAGGTCGCTTTGTCAACCCTCCCATACCTAAACTTGGAAAATTGCATAGGGTCTTTGAGAACTTGTTTATTTTGATGAGGTGGTTTGTATTTACATTCTTAGATATATATTTTATTGATTTGATTTACTCATCATGATGCATTTGACTTGAGATCCTTGGAGTGAGTATTCATTGTATTTATAGGACCTAGTTGGTGGACAAATTTGGAAGAATGAGCCTAGCTTGGGCTTCCTTGGGGTTTGAATCCCATAGGTTGGATGTCATGGCCCACACACTAGATGATGATGATACCCTTTGGAGGCTCAAGAGATTCCTTGGAGGACCTCATCCATGCCCCTAATCTCCCAACATTTTTCCTTTTGACGCCAAAATGTCACACTTGGAGGGCTTGGCATCATGCATGGGTTAGGGTTTTGATGGTGATAAGGACACATGGCACGAAATGAAGAAAGAACTCCTTGGATCATGGAGGAGAGGCTTGGCATGGGGACACATGGCCTTTGGAGGTCTATCCCATTCATACTCAACCCAACGATTTTCTTCAAAGTGCCAAAAATATTCCCTAGGGGGGTGACGTCTTAATTTTAGGGTTTCTTTCACGTGCAAATTATGAATTAAATGTTATTATTATGTAAAAGGGGAAAAGTACAGGAAATTTTTACTCCTTACTTTGTGGTTTACCCTTGTATGTGAAAAAATTATGTTTAGGAGGTTGATATAAATAGATATCAACCTCATTTCATTTTTATCATAGCTATGTCACCTTAGAGAAGACACTCTTGGCTGAAATTTGCGCCCTACTTGGGAATTTTTACATATATCTCTTGTCACTTGCTCTTGTAATGGTTTTTCTTTGGCTATTGGATGGATGGATGATACGCTAGCTCTCGTGGAGGTCTATTTCTTGCTCTATGGTGGATTTTCTTGGTTAAAAAGAGGTTTATCTTGTTAATGCTTAGACTGTGTAAGGAATCTTTGTTTCTATAGATTCTTTTCTTGGTTTCAAGGTTAATTTGATTGAAATTTTGGGGAGTATAAGTGCATACAACCCCACTAAGTCCATTATATTTTTCTTGAAATACTTTGTTGTACAAGGAATTCCTAGGAGGAGTAAAATGGTTTACACCCTCTTAGGGTTTTCCCTAGCTAGCTTAGCTTGCTAGGGGAGTAAAAGAGTTTACACCCCCAAGGAAGTAGCTCAACTAGCACTTTAATTTTTGAGACTCCATTACCCAACAATTAAAGGCACCAATATTATTGCATTGGAGAAACAAAAGCATTGCATTGGGATACATGAAAACACAAGATATTGTAATTGTCTAAGTTGGAAACTTTTCCTTATGCTTTAAGCTTGCTTGAGCCGCTAGGGCGTTTTGATTGGTCAAGGATATCTTGTTGCAGTTACAAACTTATTCTACAACCATTAGGGTTGTTGCAAACTCCCTTTTTCAAGATTAATTTCTCACTTTTTTACCATTGAAAATAGTTAGCAAGTTGTTATTGTTTATCTACTTGATATTGGCTATTGTTGGGCAAGTTGTTGCCTAGTTTCTTGAGGTAAAAGTTATTGATGTAGAAAATATTTTCTACATCCATTTGGCTTCTCTGAAAAGTCTCTAAAAACATCTTTTTTCAGCCATGATTCTCCATCAAAACGCGTGCTAAATTATTGGAAAGTTATCTATTGGTTCAATGCTTCATTATCCAATAATTACTTGACAGTTTTGATGGTTATTTCT
>ML785530.1:309184-320282 GCA_009831015.1 Picea engelmannii | reverse complement strand
ATATATATATATATATATATATATATATATATATATATATATATATATATTTGTTTATTGTTGTAATTTAGTACAAAAAGATTCACTTGCTTGTCCCTTTGACATTTAGGTTAGTATATTGGTTATTTGTCTTGTCTTTGGCAGACATAACACTCTGGTGCATGTACTATTATCGGAATAATCGGTAAGTGCAGACACAAATAGATCTCCCTAACTTCCACAGGAAACTAGAAAAAAACAGGAAAGAATACACACTTCGCCTTTAAAAACTTCATTATCATATGAACTAGTTTAGTGAGGTACAAGTGACATACCTTTTAAGCAACACTTGATTCTTTCTAGTGTCATCCTTGTAGCTCCTTCCTTGGGTTTGCAGAATGGAAAGCCTGTCCAAGAATCACAAACCAACAAAGAGGGAAAACAAATATATATGTATTCTAATGAAGTATATGAATATGATCAAGGAATTATACAATAGAAGAAAATATGCTTATATAGGGGAGAAATGTATTACTGTATTAAATTAATAGAAGGTGGAGAATAAAACCCATGAATTGATGTTGCAAGGTCCCCTTTCAATGGCTCTTTGGTTCAACACACACACCTTTTGCTCCAAATTCCTTGAATGAAGAAGATCCACAATCTGACTTGAAGAACTAAAGAAAAGCTCTCAAGCATAATCTAAAGTAGAACTCTCCATACAAATCTTAGCCTATTCAACCTTAGCCTTTTCCATGAGAGATCCCTCTTTATATAGTGTGAAATAGATATGTATGAGGATATTAGTATGATCCCACCAAATCAGAGAAGCGAGGAAGATCCAAACCGATCGGAGGCCACCTCATCTTCTAGAAGATCCCCTTCTAGAACATTCGTGAATTTTGACTTTTCCTATACTTTAAGCATCATCGCACCCTATGCACAAGCAGCATGCGACGACGTTGCAGTCCATATTTAGGGCAGAGTGCAATGATTAGGCATCGTCGCACCCCATGTATATAGCAGGGTGCGACGACCTTCCTTTATATGGTTTTTTAAAGAGGAAAGCAAATCACTTTTCTCATGGAGAAAGTCTTCTTTTAATATTTTTAGGGAAATTTAACACATGTTGTCGGTTGATCATTGAGGTGACCAAAATAATGTGTAACAGAATTCCCCTCAAAGTATGAATCTATAACTCGTGATAGATGAAATATTTTGTAGAATGTGTGTGTCGAAAATAAGGAGCGCATCGATCAGGAACCTGCAAACAAATAAGCATTTGCATAATATCATACCATTTTGTAGGTAGGCATTCCCATGCTCAGACTATAAGTGACTCTAATAATAAGTTTCAAGTGAGTCATGGCCACTAAACGTACATTGTGGATCCATGTCATCATGATTCGGCATAGCCACCAGGAATACATTGTGGATCTATGCTCTAAAAGAATTCAAATTCAGACATATCCACGAGACATACATAGTGGATCTATGTTTTAGTACAAATTCATGAATACTCTGTTGCAACCTGGACCAAAATGATAAGATCCAAGGTATTCATTCCATCGTCTCTAAGTACGAATCTATCCATGTGATTACAAGTGTTGAGGTCGAACATGGTAGAAACCACTTGATTACTGGTCATTAATGGAAACCATTAACAACTGCGAGGGAAATCACCATTGATGTCAATGACTCCCAAGGTACCCCAGTACAATCCAACGAATGTGAATAAATGAGTTGAAGTTGAACACTTGATTGAATCTTCCAATTATGGGTCAATGATGTGAACCCAATGTTGAAAGCGAAAAAACCTACCATTGAGGCATGCAGGCTCCAAGGTACTAAATGATTTCTAAGTCTTGTTCCTGGATAATGAGTTGAAGTCAACAGGAAAAGACTCGTCACAGGAGAGACTTGATGTATCCCCCATCAATGAAACAAAATATGTAACATATTTGAGGTAGATCAGAGTATAAAGTGATTCGGAACTGACACAGGGAAGGCCGACATGGTAGAAAATTTATAATTGCAGATGGTCGACTTGATAGAAGGCTTGTCTAGGTTGGACTTCTCTTGAACATATGAACAACATGACAGTTGTCTTGGAATCATTGACTCAAGGAAGACCTAACATATAAACTTGTGGATGGTCAAACGAAAGACAAATGGATTTCCCAACCCGGATACAATGACGAAGGGGGGTGTCAAGTTCAAGAGTGACTATTACTACCACTAACATAAATATAGAGACACATTCTTTCCCAATTTTCCCCACCATTTCTAGCTAGTACCTCTTTATTTTTACACAATATTGACGATGATAACATATGCTTGTAGTAGTAAGCTCATCCTTCGGATGATTCCCTCGGAGTATGTTTAACGAACCCTAAGAAGGAGTGGTTCGATCCCATATGGGTCTTTCGGTGTTTGTTTAATGAGTCCAAGGAAAGAAAACTTAGGGGTTTTTCAATTTTAGAGAGTCTGAAAAACACTTAAAGAGAAATCCATCAGGTCCTTTTTTGTAAATTAATCTAACGAGACCGAAAAAGTGATAACCTACTATTCATCAAATGTTTTCTTCAAATACTTTTACGAGCGTGAAAAGAACAAGGTCGCTCGACAATCTTTTCATTTTTAAGGAGTGTGAAAAGAGCTTAAAGGATACTCCATTGTTTTCATTTTTCGTTTTTTCCAATACGAGTTCGAAAAAATGAAAAAATACTACTCAATTACATTCTCATGGTTTCACGAGCGTGAGAAAGAACTAAGACTATGCTCAGAGTTTTTCCTGAAAACCCCTAAAATGATTTGTACACGCGAAAAATATATAAAAATAAACCAAAAAAGGGTGGACCCTTGTTCCAATGCCTCATTTATAGACTTTGTAACCTGAAAAGGTCAACACTCGCCAAGTTATTAAGACTTTAGGGCATGGAAAAATATGAAAATAATATTATTTTTCAAATAAAAAATGATAAAAGTCAATAAAATAGGCCAAAAACTCTATTTATTGACTTTTATTCAAAAAATGATAAAAGACAATAAAATAGGCCAAGTGAAAATTCGTATCAGTTTCAGGAGATGATCTTTTGACTTACTTTCTAAAAAACGGTTGAAAACCCACTTGCAGAATGGGTCAATTTACTTCTCTCGCAAGTCGTTTCCTCAAAAATTTAATATTTTGGGAGAAATCACTATAGAAAGGTACGACCACGGATTTGTATCAATTTCAAGAGGAAATATTTTGGCTTCCTTTCTAAGAAAACAATGAGGAATCTCACCAAACGGTTGAAAACCCACTTGCAAATTGGGTCGATTTACTTCTCTTGCAATTTGTTTCCTCAAAAAGTTAATATTTTGGGAGAAATCACTGCATAAAGGTACGACTAAAAATTTTCTCGTCGAAGCTCTGATTTTCCTTATTCTTTGGCTTGTTTTGCTTGCTCCAAGAAGTGTAGATTTGATACCATGTCAATGTTTCATCAAAACCTGCACAGGAGATCTAGCCAAAGCAAGTACAAACAAATCTTATCAAGAAAGGAAGAGAGATTCAATATGGAAGAATGAGAAAATATGTTCACACTACTCCAATGAGTTGATGATTGATACATAGATGATGATCAATATGATACAATGAATGAGTGGAATACACTCATATATAGGACATAGCATTCCATAATAGCATAATGCATGCATGCATAATAGCATAATAGTGATGATCTAAAATAAAAAGTCTAAAATAGAACTAGTCAGTTAACTCCCATTGAACTAGTGTGTCGAAAATTGAAATTTCCCCAACACCCTCCACAGGACAAGTAATTAACATCCAAATAGAATCAAAGAGAGAGATATGTGATTTTCAAAAATTTCAACCATGTATGTAATTCTCAAGTGATATTATGTCTCAAATGAAATGAATTAGGTCTCTTTTTATACAAGACCTTAAAAATTCTTTTGTCCACATATCTTTAGGGTAAAACACAATTAGGGAGGCCGACCTCCTCTGATTTCATAGTGGGGTGCACCTGTTATTTTCATACGAAAGAATAATGGGTCATGGAGACTCTGCATTAACTACCATCAATTGAACAAGGCAATGATCAAGAATCAATATTTGTTGCTAAGGATTGATGATATGTTCGATCAGATGAAGGGTGCGACGGTGTATTCAAATATCGATTTGAGATCAGGCTATCACCAATTATGGATCAAGGAGGATGACGTCTCTAAGACTTCTTTTAAGACAAGGTTTGGACATTACGAGTTTACTGTTTTACCGTTTAGATTGACAAATGCCCCAGGGGTATTTATGAGTTTAATAAATGGGGTGTTCTGTGAGTACTTGGACAAGTTCATCCAAGTATTCATTGATGATATTTAGATTTACTCTCGAACGATGGAGGACCATGACGAGCACTTGCACTTGGTACTACAATGTCTGTGAGAGAACAAATTGTATGGGCATGTCATCTATGGTGAAGGTATTGTCGTGGATCCAATAATGGTCGAGGCTATTATGGAATTTCATGCGCCGACGAATGCCTCGGAAGTGCGTAGCTTCATGGGTTTAGCAATATACTATCGACGGTTCATCAAGGCATTTTTGAAGATAACAAATCCGATCATGGAATTGTAGAAGAAGAACAAGAAGTTTGTTTGGACTGAGAAATGCGTGGAAGCATTTCAGAAGATCAAGTAGCTCTTGAAAACAACAATGATACTAAAGGTCCCTGACATGGATGCAAACTTCTTCGTATGCACTAACGCATCCAAGGAAGTCTTAGGTGGAGTCTTGATGCAAGACGGTCGAGTGATCACTTACATCTCGAGGAAATTGAGAAGGCATGAGAAGAACTATGTGATGCACGTTTGGGAGTTGTTAGCCATTGTTTATGCCTTGAGATTTTGAAGACACTACCTTGTTGGACGAAAATTTGAACTAAAAACGGACCACGGTGGACTACAACACATATTTATGCAAAGAGACCTGAACGTGTGACAATGACATTGGTCAGAATTGCTTAGCTAGTATGACTTTGAGATTACTTACATAAAAGGAACAATGAACTGAGTGGCGGATGCATTAAGTCGGAGACCATGCATCTTTTCAGTGTTGCTGCTTCAGATGAATCTATGTGAAAAGATTCTAAATTTACAACGCGACAATGACTGGCACAAAGAGGTCAAGGATTTTGTTAGACAAAACACAATGATGGTACCAATATTTGAAGGATTTTCGCTTGACAAAGATGGATTTTTGAGGTTTAAAAATTGGATTTACGTACCACCGAACGACGGGTTGAGGAGTTTGATCCTAAACGAGTCTCACAGAGCAATGCACATGGCTCACCTGGGAGTCACAAATATGAGGGAAGACCTTAAACCCTTATTCTTCTGGAAAGGAATGAAGGCAGACATAGTCAACTATGTGGTCAGATGTCTAGAATGTCAGCAGGTAAAGGATGAACATAGACATCCAACATGATTACTACAACCACACACTATTCTGAAATTGAAATGGGAGGTTATTTCGATGGATTTCATTGTTGGTTTTCCACTGAAGGCAAGGAGACATGACTCGAATTTTGTGGTAGTCGACACTCTGAAGAAGAGTTCTCATTTTATTCCTGTGCGTATGACGTATTAGGCACCTGACATAGCTAGATTTTTCATTAGTGAGATTGTGAGGTTGCATGGAATTCCTAAGAGGATTATGTAAATGTGTTGAACCTGCACAGAATAGATCTATCTAAACAATGATACACACATTTGCAGAGAGAAAAGGAGAAAGAAGAAGGAGAGAAAGAATGAAATAATTCTCATTAACCATTTTCCACACACAAAGAGTGAATAATTTACAATAGATATAGGATACATGAGTAAATAATGCGCCATAGTGGTGGTCTAGAGTGATATGGACATACACCAACAATTACAGGAGTGAACCGCCACCTAGTATAGTCTCTCAGGCAGTTACAGGAGTGAACTGCCACCTAATTGAGTTAACTAGTCAACTAGTCTTCAGTTAACTGACTGAATGGAGAGTAGTGAGGAGTCAAATCATGAAATCAAGGGTAATGCACCAATCTGGTGATGATCCCAAGGCAAGTGCGCATTAGTTGGTGATGATCCCAATGTTTCATGGTGACAAAACCAATGCAACATCTAAACTCAACTCAACTAGTTAAACTGAAGTGTCAACTGAAAGATAATATTCTCCAGGTGGAATATTCTCCCCTAAAATATATGAGATTGGATAATGACTAATTATGACTAATAAACAAGGAAAAAACTTAGGAAAAATAAATCCTAGGTGTGTGTGAAGTAACTCCAACACCCCTTCTGAACATCACTATGGTGAAAATAAAGAATGGGTCCCGACAACGAGGCCATGTTAGGTACCCAAATACAAAAGATACACTGAAATAAATGAGGAAAGAGGGAAAACCTCATGGGACGCGCCTCCCCCCCCCCTCAAATTACAATGCATAAAAAAAATAAAAAAGAGAAGGAACAAAAAGAAGTTGGTAAGCAACCGTGTCCTTCACTCCAAGATGACCTCACAACTATGCAAGTTTGTGCTCATTGAAGATTTTGTTGAATATGTAGATTTATGCAAGGATTTGATTAAGTAGATGAACCATTGATATTTCCATACATATCCACTTTCTCCTCTTGTAATGAAGAAGATCATCCAAATAAAGTTTGGATGAAACTTTGAAAACCGTGCAACCGTTTCCGGAAAAACGCTAAAATTTTGTTGATTTTAAAATAATCATAACTTCACTTCCCAGACTCCATTTTGGATGATTTATTTTTTTGAAATTGGATATTTTCCTGAGAGAAATTCAAATATACAATTTGTTTTCTGCAAATTATTCTCAAGAAATATCAGAATTGAGTTTGATGTGCGCGGCTCCCTTTTTGTCTCCTGAGATGCATGCATTTTGCATGGAAAAGTGTTTGCATGTGACCCCTGAGATGCATGCCATATATCTTCCACAAGAAATTCATAATTTGAAATGGAGTAGACACCATCTTCAATTAATGGAATACCAATTTGTGCAAAAAAAATTGTAGAAGACTCTTCATAATAAGAAGCTTGATCTTCTGATGGCTTCTCTTATGGCTCTATCTGTTCAACCTCTTGCATGAAATCTTCACAATATTCTTTATTCCCAAATAGAACCTCCAATATGGTCCATAATTCATTTGGAGTTGATTCTTATGAGTCATCATATACTTGATGGAGAATTTCAGGAGAATTAAACCGGAGGATATGTCCTATGGCCATATCTTGTATATTGAGAAAATTGTTTTTATCATCGACGAAATCATGCTCTACTTCCATTGCCATAGTTATTTGGTACAAGGCTCTGCATTTGAGAAGAAGCATAATTTTTGGCTTCCAGTCCAAATAGTTATGAGTCGTGAGAAGTATTTCCGGTGAATAATCCATCTTTGTTGCGTTCTTCAATCTTCAATACCTGCAAAAATAATTTGGTGTAGTTTTTTCTTAGCAGTTCATCGGCTCTGATACCATGTAAATGTGTTGAAACTGCATATAATATATCTAGCTAAACAATGATACACACATTTGCAGAGAGAAAATGAGAAAGAAGAAGAAGGAGAGAAAGAATGAAAAAATTCTCATTAATCATTTTCCACACACAAAGAGGAATAATTTACAATAGATATATAATACATGAGTAACTTATGTGCCATAGTGGTGGTATAGAGTGATATGGACACACACCAACAATTACAGGAGTGAACTGCCACCTAGTCTAGTCTCTCAGGCAATTACGGGAGTGAACTACCACATAGTGGAGTTAATTAGTCAACTAGTCTTCAATTAACTAACTGAACAAAGAGTAGTGAGGAGTTAACTCAGGAAATCAAGGTTAATGCGCCAATATGGTGATGATCCCAAGGAAAGAGCGCATTAGCTGGTGATGATCCCAATGTTTCATGGTGACAAAACCAATGCAACATCTAAACTCAACTCAATGAGTTGAACTAAAGTGTCAACTGAAAGAGAATATTCTTCAGGTGGAATATTCTCCCCTAAAATATAGGAGACTGGATAATGACTAATAAATAAGGAAAAACCTTAGGAAAAGTAAATCCTAGGTGTGTGTGAAGTAACTCCAACATATTATATCCGATCGAGGATCAATTTTTACCGAACGATTTTGGACTAGATTCCAAGAGGCCTTGGGAACCCAACTTAACTTTAGTACTACATATCACCCAGAGACTGACGGGCAGACCGAACAAAAAAACCAAATATTGGAAAAAATGTTGCGCATGTACGTGATGGACCAACAAAAGCGTTGGGAAGAATTATTGCCACTGGTAGAATTTGCATATAAAAGTAGTTATCAAAGCACCATTAAGATGGAGCCTTTCGAGTTCCTTTATGGGCGACCATGTCGGATGCCTTTGAGTTAGATCAGCTTGAGGATAGGGTCCTGGTGGGACCAGAAGCAATCCAAGAAATGGAGGATTAAATGCAAACTATAAGGCAAAGGAACAAGGAAGCGTCAGATCGACATAAGAGTTATGTCGATGCGCGTCATGTCGACCGTAGTTATGATGTGGAAATCGAGTATTCTGATGGGAGAATCTTCATAAGAGTCCGATCAAGTTTGGAATGTTGGCAAATATTTAACAGACAGTGAATGGCTAAGTACAGGTAGAGAGAATGGCGCGAATGGCATAAGTACAGAAAGAATGTATAGAGGATTGTTGGCAAATATTTAACAGACAGAGAATGCTTGTCATTGATGGCAAGTACAATGGTGAAGACAGCATGAGTACAGGTAGTTTGTGATCGACAGGAAAACAAAAGATAAGTCCAGGAATATTGAGTGATTGAAGGCCCAAGAAGCATTTATGATCGTTGGATCACATCCAAAACTCCCGACAGCATGAGGGCCATCAGATCTGAATAAAGAAAAGAAGAGCGCACTGAAGAGGAGGATAGATCACAGGCATCAGATCTGAGCATAGGGTCCGACCACCGTTGGATCGAGCAGAACCTGCACGGTCTTTAAAGTGAAAGGAGAAGAGGGCATAATCGCGATATGAGAATTCGCGATTTAATCGCATCCGTTAAGTTAAGAAGAGATCTGGACCGTTGATTTAACTCCTTATCGGAGTTTCGTGAATCGGGACTTTGAAGTGACAAAAACACTTGACAACAAGAACCCTGAAATTGCGATATGCGATTTTGCAATTTAATCGCAGCTGCTGAATAGAGATCAGATCTGGACCGTTGATTTAACTCCTTATCGGAGTTTCATGAATCGGGACTTTGAAGTGACAAAAACACTTGACAACAAGAACCCCGAAATCGCGATATGCGATTTCGCGATTTAATCGTAGCCGCTGAATAGAGATCAGATCTGGACCGTAGATGTAACTCCATATTGGAGTTTCGGGGATCGAAACATCAAGAGGAATAGAAAACAAGACAACAAGAATGTCGAAATCGTGATATGCGATATCGCGATTCAATCGCAGCCATTGAATCGAGAGTGAATCTAGATCGTTGATCATAGCTCATGTCGGAGTTTCATGAATCGCGATATCAAGGAGACAAGAACACAATGGCACAAAAATTCTGAAATCACAATATGCGATATCATGCTTCAATTGTAGTCGTCAAGTCAAGCTCAGATCTGGGCAGTTGATCTTATACCATATCGGAGTTTCACGAATCGGGATATGGTAAGGCATGCAAAATGAATGTTGAAAATGCAATATGAGAAATCATGACAGCCATTGAATCAAGAACCAATCTCAACAGTTGGTATAACTCCATATTGGAGTTTCGCGAATCGCGACATGGAGAGGCAAAAGAAACATTGCAACATGAATTGCAAAATCGTGATATGCGAAGTCACGATGTATTTGCAGCCGTTATATCAAGAAATGATCTGGACCATTGATCTGACTTCTTCACGGAGTTTCGGGGATCGGGATTTTTAAGTGACAAAAACTATGAACGCCAAGAGTGCCGAAATCGCGATGTGTAAAATCTTGATTGGATCTGAACCGTCAAATCAAGAAATGAGCTGGACCGTTGATCTGACTTCTTCACGGAGTTTCAGGGATCGGGATTTGTAAGTGACAAAAACTATCAACGCCAAGAGTGCCGAAATCGCGATGTGCAAAATCTCGATTGGATCTGAACCGTCGGATCAAGTATTGATCGGAGGGTTACTGTTCTCTCTCACAGTTAACTCCTTAGTTTGGAATTTGTTAACAAAACGGACTCATGATTGCAAATTAGTTGTCGATCAGTTGGCATTTCGGTTGCCTGGAAAGTTGTCGTCATTTTTCCTAAGGAGTTGGGAAGTTGAAACGTCGTGCTCGTGTGTATAAAAGAAGATGAAACAGACTGTGTCTGGTTGGCTGTTCTGGAGGAAAAAGAATGAAACTGCAAGAAAGGAAAAAGGAGAGGATGCACAGAATGAAATTGAACATATGTACAGAGTGAGATTAAATGCAGAGAAGAATAACAGAGCAAGTTGAAGCAGAGCAGAATGACAGAAAAAGTTGATGCAGAGCAGACCTGCTGAACAGACAGAGGAAGAGAAGAATTGCATAATAGTTTGAAGAAGATCAGACTTATAGAACAGAAAAAGACTGGTAAGAACTAATTTATCTGTGTAGTTGTCTGTGTATTCATTCTTAAATATTTCAGGGTGGTTGGGAGGTGCTTGGGAGGACTGTTGTCCTCAAAGGTTCAAGTAGGAGCTTGAACACAGGAAGTTGTAGCTTCCATCTGGTTGTAGCCAGAGAAACCGGGGTGGCAGGGTGGTTCTAGGGAGAACTAGTGTTCTCTGTTATGCAGGTTGGAGCCTATGTAACTGGAAGTTGGTGCTTCCATCCAATTGGTGCTGGAACATTCAAGAAGTTGGTGCTTCCATCCAGTTGGTGCTGGAATATTCAAGGAGTTAGTGCTTCCTTCTAGTGGGTGCTAGAGAAACCAGAGAGTTGGTGCTCTCAAACAAGTTGCAGCTTGTAAAACAGAGGTAGCAGCCTCACATTGAGTTGGTTCTCAATTGTAAATGATGTACAGAACTGAAAAAGACTGCCTATC
>ML785530.1:255067-308646 GCA_009831015.1 Picea engelmannii | reverse complement strand
CATCTTTTAAAGCAGACAAGAATACTGATTCAGAATTAGATGATATTGAGGCAAAATTTGTAAGAAGGTTAAAGAAAGGATCAGGAAAATATCAAGGGAAGTTGCCCTTCAAATGCTTTAACTGTGGTAAGATAGGTCATTTTTCTTCTAAGTGTCCCTATCAGAAAAAGGACCAGAATGCCGATGATGAAAAGAAGTACAAGTACAAGAAATATAATAAGAAGAAAAGTTTGGTTGCAAATAATGACATTTACATAATCCTCTTAGGAATTCCATGCAGCCTCACAATCTCACTAATGAAAAATCTAGCTATGTCAGGTGCCTAATACGTCATATGCACAGGAATAAAATGAGCACTCTTCTTCAGAGTGTCGACTACCACAAAATTCAAGTCATCTCTCCTTGCCTTCAGTGGCAAACCTACAATGAAATCCATCGAAATAACCTCCCATTTCAATTCCAGAATAGTGTGTGGTTGTAGTAATCATGTTGGATGTCTATGTTCATCCTTTACCTGCTGACATTCTAGACATCTGACCACATAGTTGACTATGTCTGCCTTCATTCCTTTCCAGAAGAATAAGGGTTTAAGGTCTTCCCTCATCTTTGTGACTCCCAGGTGAGCCATGTGCATTTCTCTGTGAGACTCGTTTAGGATCAAACTCCTCAACTCGTCGTTCGGTGGTACGTAAATCCAATTTTTAAACCTCAAAAATCCATCTTTGTCAAACGAAAATCCTTCAAATATTGGTACCATCATTGTGTTTTGTCTAGTAAAATCCTTGACCTCTTTGTTCCAGTCATTGTCGCGTTGTAAATTTAGAATCTTTTCACATAGATTCGTCTGAAGCGACAACACCGAAAAGATGCATGGTCTCCGACTTAATGCATCTGCCACTCAGTTCATTGTTCCTTTTATGTAAGTAATCTCAAAGTCATACTAGCTAAGAAATTCTGACCAATGTCATTGTCACGTGTTCAGGTCTCTTTGCATAAAGATGTGTTGTAGTCCACAGTGGTCCATTTTTAGTTCAAATTTCCGTCCAACAAGGTAGTGTCTCCAAAATATCAAGGCATAAACAATGGCTAACAACTCCCAAACGTGCATCACATAGTTCTCCTCATGCCTTCTCAATTTCCTTGAGATGTAAGCGATCACTCGACCGTCTTGCATCAAGACTCCACCTAAGACTTCCTTGGATGCGTTAGTGCATACCAAGAAGTTTGCATCCATGTCAGGGACCTTTAGTATCATTGTTGTTTTCAAGAGCTACTTGAGCCTCTGAAATGCTTCCACGCATTTCTCAGTCCAAACAAACTTCTTGTTCTTCTTCTACAATTCCGTGATCGGATTTGTTATCTTCAAAAATGCCTCGATGAACCGTCGATAGTATCTTGCTAAACCCATGAAGCTACGCACTTAAGAGGCATTCGTCGATGCATGAAATTCCATAATAGCCTCGACCATTATTGGATCCACGAAAATACCTTCACCATAGATGACATGCCCATACAATTTTTTCTCTCACAGACATTGTAGTACCAAGCGCAAATGCTCGTCATGGTCC
This sequence comes from Picea engelmannii, assembly GCA_009831015.1. Classification (NCBI taxonomy): domain Eukaryota; kingdom Viridiplantae; phylum Streptophyta; class Pinopsida; order Pinales; family Pinaceae; genus Picea; species Picea engelmannii. The sequence continues at coordinate 307,078 of ML785530.1, read as the reverse complement.
TCCATCATTCGAGAGTAAATCTAAATATCATCAATGAATACTTGGATGAACTTGTCCAAGTACTCACAGAACACCCCATTTATTAAACTCATAAATACCCCTAGGGAATTTGTCAATCTAAACGGTAAAATAGTAAACTCGTAATGTCCAAACCTTGTCTTAAAAGCAGTCTTAGAGACGTCATCCTCCTTGATCCATAATTGGTGATACCCTGATCGCAAATCGATATTTGAATACACCGTCGCACCCTTCATCTGATCGAACAGATCATCAATCCTTAGCAACGAATATTGATTCTTGATCATTGCCTTGTTCAATTGACGGTAGTTAATGCAGAGTCTCCATGACCCATTATTCTTTCGTATGAAAATAACAGGCGCACCCCACGGTGACACACTTGGACGTATAAGTCTCAGGTCCAGCAACTCCTCCAGTTGCATTCTCAACTCCTGTAACTCCGGGGTCAACATCCGACAAGGATTTCTCTCTATCGATTCAATCCTCAGTTTCAAGTCTATGGTAAACTCCAATTCCCTCTCCGGAGGCATCCATGGTAACTCCTCCAGGCAGACGTCCGTGAAATCTCTCACCACCGGAAGGTGTTATAGACCTTCTGCTACTCCCTTTTCGTTTAATGCAAGGATCGCATAAAGCTTACATCCCTTGCGCACGCTCTTCCATAGTTGCAAGGAAGATATGAACCTCTGGGAAACTCCTTGTTTCCAACCTACAATCACGTGTCTTTGTCCCTCATCATCGACCAAGCTCAACCGTTTCATCTTACAGTTGAGTATTGCCTCATGCGATTCCAACCAGTCCATATCGATCACGATGTCATAAGATCCTAAGATCGTGACGTACAGGTTGGCCCTAGTGACAAACTCTCCCAGATTAATGCTACTACCTGTAACCTTTCCTCCAACCTTTTTTTCGTCTCTCGAAGACATTTCTACAAAGCTAAAATCACCTTGTTCGACTTCCTTTACCTTAATTATTTTTAGCGTTGTACCACAAATGAAACTCTCGGTAGCACCGGGATCTATCATAATACTAAGGGTCTGGTCAGCGACAGTAAGGAGTCTATTGCGGAGGCATTGGTCATCATGGTGTAGTGAAAGTGGATCCTCTTTAGAAGCCATGATATCCCAGTGAAAGTCTAGCTGGGGTCTGATGCTCCTATGCACCAGATGACACCTTCCTCGCGAGCCTCGCTGGATCCATGCTCTGAACCCTGTTGAAAGCACCTCCTCTACTATGAGGGCCTTCTGAATGACCTCATGCCACGTTTGAGGCATCATAATCCCAACCTTTGCATGAATGTTGATGTTAAGGCCAAGCACGAACCTGTTGACCTTAAGTTTCTCGGTATTCAAGTGTGGAGCATACCGAAGCAACTCAAAAAATAGGCATTGTACTCAGGCACCGTACGGCCGCCCAACCGCAATGCATTGAACTCAATTAGTTGACGCTCATTGAGTTCCTCAAAAATATACCTCTCTTGGAATCGTTACTCGAACATTTCCCATGACATGTCTTCGACGGTCATGTTCAAAATGTCAAGAGCATCTTCCACCATAGAAGAGTGCTCCCCTTCATATGAAGACCGTCATGTGGATCTTCGCGTTGGAAGTATAATCGTGAAGAGCAAGCACATCACCATACTCTCCCACCATGCCTCGGTAGCTGTGCTGGCTTGGGCACCAAAGAACTCAGAAATTTAATCTTCTCGAGTTCGAAGAAAATACTAATGGTACTAGTTGGGCGTGTTGTGGACCCTCCAGGGTACAGGCGCCCTGGCCTTATCTCAATACAGATGACAAATCAAGGCCTCTGACATTCCCTGAAAGGACCTTGTCAGGCCATCTTCATCCATTATAACAATCATATCCAGCTCAAGGACTTGTTCCTCCCCTTGGGGGTTAGACTCCGAGGGTGCGACACTTCTGGAGGCATTGCACCTCCTTCCATGGCACCATGCCGCAAACCGAAATGGCATCCTCTAATCGAGATCACCACATGAACATGTTAAATTTTTTAGTTAGCGTAAGGTCAATACTCAAGGGTTTACTGCAGTGGAAAATATGGTGATCCAGAGTTGCAGGGTTGAACGTCACTCTAATACCATATGTAAAGACCCTCAAAACACGACTACATGTGCACAACGCAAAAGCAAAAAAAAGTGTTTTTAGGCAGGAAGGCAACAACGAAAACAGTTAAACGAAGCCACTTGACGATGAACACAACGCACACAGATCATGCAACAGAAAACGACGACTCCGACACTAGCACATCAGGCAACTGAATGAAACATGTGATATTCAAAAGAAATATACAAATGACTACCCGCCTGACACAAGCAAGACAATGCCTACCAGCTAAAGGACAATTATCAATTGTCTGACACAATGGCTTCAACGACTAGTAACTAGAACTTCAACGGTGCGCCAAACCAAACGCATTCAGGTGTTACATAACCAAGTACCTAAGATCAATTACAATGAACAACATGCCCACATTGGGAGGCATGAGACTCTGGACAAGTTATCATTGCATCTATCCATCCAGGCGCGCAATGATCCCCTCATCAGGAATCATGTCATCACAAGGCGATAGGCGAGAAAGCAACCGAGGCGCAACACAACCTATCTAGACCAATAACCCAAGGAAATCCAACGTGCTAGGATACTAAATGAATTTTTAGAATACACGAAGACTAAATCCAAGCACCCAATCGACAAGTCAACAAGACACAAAGGAAATATGACTACTACACAACCATACATCACATTAAATTCTTGGCGCCACAATTTCTAAGGAAACCTACATCAATTAAGGACGTGATTAGCCATCTATGAATTATTCCCTTTTGGTATCAAAAATGAAATTGCTATTTAACATTAATATCATTTCATGTTAATGTTCGTTGTCAACAATCCACATTTCTGCCTATCAATAGATCTACGTCCAATAATAATACGCAGTCTTGAACCTATACAATTAGAAAAGCATTGTCCACCATCAATATCTAACCAGTAAAATCGTTGCCTAGCAATATCATTGTGTAGATACAAGTAAGGGAAAATTTAAAACTCTACCAACAATTGGATCTTTTCCCAGCCAAAAATCGCTATGTGAATGACTATAAATTTAACTTTGTTTCTTGATATGAAATAACACATTTTTTTTTTAAACTTACCTCTAAATTAAAATTGTACTTAATCATAATATTATTAACTTAATCATACCTTCTTCTTTTTTAACTTCTAATAAGGTAAAGGTTCTAACATGCTAGTTCATTAATTTTAAGTAATTTGAAAAATACGAATAACTTCTAAATTATGAATAATCTATAATATCATGACAAGTTATGAAAAACTTCTAACATGTTGGTTCATTAATTTTTATGGTGACATTACACGGACCTGAAAGTTTGTAAGTGTATATATGTTAATTCATTTCATAAAATTGTGTATTTGCAGCGCCATGATATTTTGAACGGAATAACAGATGTTGAAGATGATAAAGAGGAGAAAACTGGGAAGATTAGAAGCAAGAAACTAGTGGAGGTTTGCAAGTACGATTTCAATTTTCTGAAAGTCTTATAAGATTTAAAGTTTGCTGGTAAATTCAGGCTATATAAATTTGTTGTATAATCTCTATGTATATATTAATTGTTGTATCTAAAATTGCTTTCGCAGTCAAAAATTAATCGTTTTCATTCCCATGCTAACATGCCTTCCAAAAAAAACGCAATCAAGCAATTTAGCACATTGTTCCTTAAATACATTAAGGTTGTACGCTAAGGTTGTTTGTCAAAAAATAATCGTTGAGTTAAAGGTATGAAGTTGTTGTGTAAAGAAAACATAAATATATTATTGGTGTCAAAAACTACTATGTAAATATACATTTGGTTGTCAAATAATAAATATATTATTCTTGTCTAAAGCCTAGAAATATGTCAGTCGATATGTATTAACTCGCAGGGTAATATTCGCCATCCAAATGTGATAATCGCAGACGGGATTCGCAGACCAGAGGTAATAAAAACCACAAATTAAATTCACCATTAGTGTAATAAATCACAGAGGGGAATTCCCAGACCAGAGGTATTAATAACCATGGAGTAAATTCGCCAGGAAAATAAAGGTTTAAAATAGCAGCCAAAAGATGGGTAAAAACGCCCAGAAAAATGAATTGAATGTTGGAATGTGCTAGGAGAAATTTGTGGGGGAAGAACACAGAGATTTATCCCCACAAACATTGGGGTAATGATGATCAACAAGCAGAGGTCAACAAGTGTAAGCAATAAAAAACGCAGGGTAATATTTCATAGTGGTAAGTAATAAGATGCAGACATAGTCTTGGAAGGAAACACAAACAAGTTATATTGTTGTCATTCTCAATCAAGGAAAACACGCAGTCTATTTATTAGGACGTTGTCACAAATGTTAAAGGGGGGTTGAAATCTACAGAGAAGGGATCGCGGCCCAGAATATTAAATTGCAGTCAAGGTTAAAAATTGCAGCAATAAAAGTAATAACATTCAACCATTACACAGTAACAAACGCCACCATTGCACATTAAAATCAACTACAAATCGTTGTCAAACGCAGAGCAAAGAAGGGGTAGACAACTAGGAAAATTTGTCCTTCACTCATCATCCACGCATAGAAAAGTAGGGAGTTAGAATCTATAGGTCATTGTGCATCGAAGTGATGACCGTCGATTTGGCTCCTAGCCGACTACTCAGGCGTGGAATGATGATCTAGGGATGAGGATGAAGGATAAGGCACAATCTATTCAAATAATCAATAAAACAAAACAAAACAGTCATCGAAATCAAGGATCAGTGGCAAAGGAAATAAATTCGATGCAACGAGCGTAAAGATATGATGACTTTACATTATTGATAAAAAAAAAACGCTAAGTAAAATACTTTTCTTTACACAATAAAAAGTATAGAAATGAAAGCGCAAGAACAATATTTAGCTATCGTTCAAATAAACATAGGTGTACCGTAGCCCAAGGTGACAACTCTGAGTCGTTGTCCCACGAGCTTCGTCCAGCTCCCGCTTGTCGACCGATGTGACTTCATCGGTACCTCCCAACCAACGTTATGGGTACTCTTCTTCCCCTTGAGCCCTCCGAGCCGGAAAGGGGCCACGCACACTAAACCCAAGAACAACTAGCAACCATCTTGCCTCGCAAGGTTGATCTACCACTCGTTACCCGAGCTGGGTATCCCAACTCCCACAAGATAAGTCAGTTAAGACAAACATTCTGCAGCATAAAATTACGTATAAATGATGATCCCCGTACTCCTCCTCCTCCATTATTTTTATAGGGTTTCTAAGTGATTTATTTCCCAATTTCCCATTTAATTTAATTTTCATTAATTTATTTCAGAAAAATCTCCCTCCTACACATGTCATCCATCCCCCTAGTTGCACCAAAAATTAATTTCATTAATTATTTAATTAATCTTATTTCCCTCACCCACCTAAAGCATTCCTAAAATCGTTCCTTGATGTCCCCATATTCCCTCACACATTTTAAATGACTTACGCCCTTACTAAATTCCTAGTTGAGTTCATATTTACAAAGTTTTTAAAGGCAAGATTCCTTACTAAGTTAGTAATTTTGCTTTGTCTTTATGTTTCCCTTTTTCTTTATATTTCCCCTTTTTCCCTTAGTTTCCTATTTCTTTTAAGTTTCCCTCTTTTCCCTTTTTATCTAAAACTCAAATTAGCAAGTGTGGAAAATTTACCTTTTGCCCCTTTTTCTTTTTAATTAATACATTTTAATTAGCACAAGTAAAAAAACAATCAATTCCCTTTTAAAATTTTAATCCCTCAATATAATTGATTTTAATAAATTAATTGAATTGCTTACCCCCTTCTCGTCACATGTTTAATTATGATTATGTAATTTTTTTACCACAAGTATTACTTAGACCTAGATTTTAATTCACTAGGTTGGGCGAAATGTTTTTATTAGGGAAATTGTTTTTAAATCTCACTTATCATTTCATTCGTTTTTAAGGCGGACTAGGTTTATTCACTTACCCGTTGAAATCACAACGTGCCCTTCAGGATGCACTAGGTGCTCCAAGGGTGCTACTTTCTAGTTTTCTCTCACGACGTGCCCTTCAGGACGTTATACATGCTCCAAGGGTGTCACTCGCCTCTTTTCTTTTTTCTTGCACGACGTGCCCTTCAGGATGCACTAATTGCTCTAAGGGTGCCACTCACCTCTTTTTGTATTCCTTGCGCGACGTGCCCTTCAGGACGCACTACGTGCTCCAAGGGTTTCACTCGCCTCTTGACTGACTTGGTAGACATCAAAAACCCCTGGAGTCAATACTCCGCCAGGTGATCTTATGGGAGACTAAGGGCCTCTAAGGAATAAGGCCCCTGCCTTATTGCGCACCCCTTAGAATCATCGTGAGCGACTGTCATAGTCTACCCTCACAGCATCATGGGTCTTCTCGAACTAGGTAATCGTTAATCTATAGTTCGATCTATGGCGAGAGTGCTAGTAGGTTGTGGCAAGGTTGCTTTCCACACCTCTCCTTCAACGTCTCTAGTTGTCGTGTGTGACCCCTCTACTCTACATGTGAGTCTGGTCGACAAGTTATCTTTGGCTTGCATCATCAACAAATCATGTTAGTAATAATAATCAATCATCATAACATCTAATCAGATGTACATATGTCATATCTACAACAATCAAACCCCAATAGTCCATTCCCTGACTCGATCCAGAGTCCAAGGGGTTTCATCGATGCCTATGCATCCTCGAGGTCCAAAGTCCTGCACACTCAAGAGAACCCAATCAATAGAACCTGTCTATATCAATACAACAAAATAACATGTCATCATATCCATAATGCCTCATAATCATAATCAGACACCCAATAGTATAATAATCTGGATCACTTGTAAGCAAGTGTCCTCAAAGAATAAGTTCGCTTAGTGCGCGCAAGATTGGGATGTTACATACACCCCCTCTTGGTCTAAACTTCATCCCGAAGTTTCATGGTATATAAGTTCTGAAATAATATGTCTCACATTAACATAAGTCTATCTATCAAACAAAAATGGAAACTGTTGGTGCATATCATATACGTCCTCCCAGGTCGTTGAGTGCAGACTATAGTTGTCCCACTCCCTAGCCTTATCTCAGTACAGATGGTGAATCAAGGCCTCTAACATTCCCTGAAAGGACCTTGTCAGGCCATCTTCATCCATTATAACAATCGGATCCATCCCAAGGACTTGTTCCTCCCCTTGCAGGTTAGACTCCGAGGGTGTGGCACTTATAGAGGTACCACACCTCCTTCCATGGCACCACATCGTGAACCTCTGTGGCATCCTCTAGTCGACATCACCACATGAACACATTAAATTTTTTAGTTAGTGCAAGTTCAATACTCAAGGGTTTACTGCAGTGGAAAACATGGTGATCCACAGTCGCAGGGTTGAACCTCACTATGATACCATATGTAAAGACCCTCAAAACACAACTACATGCGACACAACGCAAAATCAAATTTTTTTTTGTTTTTAGGTAGGAAGGCAACAACGACAACAGTTAAACAGTGCCACTTGACGATGAACATAACGCACGTAGATCATGCAACATAAAACAATGACTCTGACACTATCACATCAGGCAACTGGACGAAACGTTTGATAGTCAAAAGAAAGATACAAATGACTACCTGCCTGACATAAGAAAGACAACGCCTACCAGATAAAGGACAATCATCAACCGCCTAACACAACAGCTTCGACGACTAGTAACTAAAACTTCAACGGTGTGCCAAACCAAACGCATTCAAGTGTTACATAACCAGGTACCCAATATCAATTTCAACGAACAACATGCCTACATCGGGAGGCATAAGACTCTAGATAGGTTATCATCAAATCTATCCATCTAGGTGTGCAATGATCGCCTCATCAGGAATCATGTCGTCACAAGGCGATAGGCGAGACAGTAACTGAGGCGCAACACAACCTATCTAGACCAATAACCCAAGGAAATCCAACGTGCTAGGATACCAAATGAATTGTCAGAATACTCGAAGACTAAATCCAAGCACCCAATCGACAAGTCAACAAGACACAAAGGAAATCTGACTACTATACAATCATACATCACATTAAATTCCTGGTGCCACAATTTCTAAGGCAACCTACATCAATTAAGGACGCGATTAGCCATCTATGAATTATTCCCTTCTAGAATCAACAATGAAATTGCTATTTAACATTAATATTTTTTTTCGTTAATGTTCATTGTCAACAATCCACATTTATGCCTATCAATAGATCTACATCCAACAATAATAAGCGGTCTTGAACCTATACAGTCAGAAAACCAATGTCCACCATCAATATCTAAACAGTAAAATTGTTTCCTAGCAATATCATTGTGTGGATACAAGTAAGGGAAAATTTAAAACTCTACCAACAATTGAATCTTTGCCCAGCCAAAAATCACTATGTGAATGGCTATAAATTTAATTTGTTTCTTGATATGCAATAACACATTTTTTTTTTAAACTTACCTCTAAATTAAAATTGTACTTAATCATAATATTATTAACTTAATCATACCTTTTTTTTTAACTTCTAATAAGGTAAAGGTTCTAACATGCTAGTTCATTAATTTTAAGTAATTTGAAAAATATGAATAACTTCTAAATTATGAATAATTTCTAATATCATGACAAGTTATGAAAAACTTCTAACATTCTCGTTCATTAATTTTTATGGTGACATTACATGGACCTAAAAGTTTGTAAGTGTATATCTATTAATTCATTTCATAAAATTGTTTATTTGCAGCGCCATCATATTGTGAACGGAATAACAGATGTGGAAGATGATAAAGAGGAGAAAACTCGGAAGATTAGAAGCAAGAAACTAGTGGAGGTTTGCAAGTACGATTTCCATTTTCTGAAAGTCTTATAAGATTTAAAGTTTGCTAGTAAATTCAAGCTATATAAATTCATTGTATAATCTCTATGTATATATTAATTGTTGTCTCTAAAATTGCTATCACAATCAAAAATTAATCGTTGTCATTCCCATGCTAACATGCCTTCCAAAAAAAATGTAGTCAAGCGATTTAGAACACTCTTCCTTAAATACGTTAAGGTTGTACGCTAAGGTTGTATGTCATAAATTAATCATTGAGTTAAAAGTGTGAAGTTGTTGTGTAAAGAAAACATAAATATACTATTGTTGTCAAAAACTACTGTGTAAATATACATTTGACTGTCAAATAATAAATATATTATTGTTGTCTAAAGCCTAGAAATATGCCAGTCGATATGTATTAACCCGCAGGGTAAGATTCGCCATCCAAATGTGATAATCGTAGACGGGATTCGCGGACCAAAGGTAATAAAAACCGTAGATTAAAAACGCCCAGAAAAACGAATTGAATGCTAGAACGTGCTAGGAGAAATTCGTGGTGGAAGAACACGGAGATTTCTCCCCTCAAATGTTGGGGTGATGATGATCCACAAGCAGAGGTCAACAAGTGTAAGCAATAAAAATTGTAGGGTAATGTTTCACAGTGGTAAGTAATGCGACGTAGACATAGACTTGGAAGGAAACGCAGACAAGTTATATCATTGTCATTCTCAGTCAAGGAAAACACGTAGTCTGGTTATTAGGACGTTATCACAAATGTTAAAGGGTGATTTAAATCTATGGAGAAGGGATCGCGGACCAGAATATTAAATTTCAGTCAAGATTAAAAATCATAGCAATAAAAGTAATAACATTCAACCATTACACAGTAACAAATGCCACCATTGCACATTAAAATCAACTACAAATCGTTGTCAAATGCATAGCAAAGAAGGGGTAGACAGCTGGGAAAAACTATCCTTATCTCATCATCCACACAGAGAAAATCAAGGTGTTAGAATCTATAGGTAGTTCTGCACCGAAGTGACGATCGTCGATTCGGCTCTTGGCCGACTGCTCAGGCGTGGACTGATGATATAGGGATGAGGACAAAAGATAAGGCACAGTATCTTCAAATAATCAATGAAACAGAACAGTCATTGAAATCAAGGATCGATGGCCAAGGAAATCAATTCGATGCAGCGAGCGTAAAGCTATGATGACTTTAAGTTCTTGATAAAAAAAATGCTAAGTAAAACACTTTTCTTTACACAATAAAAAGTACAGAAATGAAAGTGCATGAACGATATTTATCTATCATTCAAATAAACATAGGTGTACCATAGCCCAAGGTGATAGCTCTGATTTGTTGTCCCGCACGCTCCGTCCAGCTCCCGCTTGCCGACCAATGTGACCTCACCGGTACCTCCCAGCCAACGCTAGGGATACTCTTCCTCCCCCTAAGCCCCCCGAGCCGCAAAGGGGCCATGCACACTAAACCCAAGAACAACTAGAAACCAACTCACCTTGTAAGGTCAAGCTACCACTCGTTACCTGAGCTAGGTATCCCAACTCCCACAAGATAACTCAATTAAGACAAAAATTCTGCAGCGTAACGTTACGCATAAAATATGACCCCATACTCCTCCTCCTCCGCCCTTTTTATAGGTTTTCTAAGTGATTTCTTTCCCAATTTCCCATTTAATTTAATTTTCATTAATTTATTTCAGAAAAATCTCCCCCGTACACATGTCACCCATCCCCTTAGTTGCACCAAAAATTAATTTCATTAATTATTTAATTACTCCTATTTCCCTCACCCACCTAAAGCATTCCTAAAATCGCTCTTTGGTGTCCCCATATTCCCTTACACATTTTAAATGACTTATGCCCTTATTAAAATCCTAGTTGAGTTCATATTTACAAAGTTCTTAAAGGCAAGATTCCTTACTAAGTTAGTAATTTTTCTTTATCCTTATGTTTCCCTTTTTATTTATGTTTCCCCTTTTTCCCTTAGTTTCCTATTTCTTTTAAGTTTCCCTCTTTTCCCTTTTTATCTAAAACTCGAATTAGCAAGTGTGGAAAAATTACCTTTTCCCCCTTTTTTCTTTTTAATTAATACATTTTAATTAGCACAAGTAAAAAAACAATCAATTCCCTTTTAAAATTGTAATCCCTCAATATAATTGATTTTAATAAATTAATTGAATTGCTTACCCCCTTCTCGTCACATGTTTAATTATGATTATGTTATTTTTTTACCACAAGTATTACTTAGACCTAGATTTTAATTCACTAGGTCAAGCGACATTTTTTTATTAGGGAAATTTTTTTAAAATCTCACTTACCCGTTGAAATCGCGACGTGCCCTTCAAGACGCACTAGGTTCTCCCAGGGTGCCACTCGCCACTTTCTATTTTTCTTATGCGACGTGCCCTTCAGGACGCTCTACATGCTCCAAGGGTGTCACTCGCCTCTTTCCCTTTTTCTTGCGCAATGTTCCCTTCAGGACGCACTACGTGCTCCAAGGGTGCCACTCGCTTCTTTTTGTTTTCCTTGCGCGGCATGCCCTTCGGGATGCACTACCTGATCCAAGGGTGCCACTCGCCTCTTGACTGACATGGTAGACATCAAAAACCCCTGGAGTCAATACTCCTCCAGGTGATATTGTGGGAGACTAAGGTCCTCTAAGGAATAACGCCCCTGCCTTATTGCGCGCCCCTTAGAATCATCGTGAGCGATTGTCGCAGTTTTCCCTCACGACATCATTGGTCTTCTTGAACTAGGTAATCATTAACCTACAATTTGATCCACGACGGGAGTGATATTAGTTTGTGGCAGGGTTGTTGTCCACACCTCTCCCTCAACGTCTTTGGTTGTCATGCGTGACCCCTCTACTCCACATGTGAGTCTGGTCGACAAGCTATCGTCAAACTGCATCATCAAAAAATCATGTTAGCAATAATAATCAATCATCATAACGTCTAATCAGATGTACATATGTCATATCTACAACAATCAAACCCCAATAGTCCACTCCCTGACTCGATCCGGAGTCCAAGGGGTTTCATCGATGCCTCTGCATCCTTGAGGTCCAAAGTCTTGCACACTCAGGAGAACCCAGTCAATAGCACATGTCTATATCAATACAACAAAATAACATGTCATGCAAGAGCGAGATGTTACAAAAATTTAGATTTCCATGACATGGTACTAATGATATAACTGCAGCTTTGACCTTAGGAATGCGGCCATAGCAAATGTAAAAATGGATATTAGATTTAGTGTTGTTTAACCAAAGGTAGATAAGTGTGGTACAATCCTTGAAAATAACAATTCTTAGCTATCATGTTTCAGTAATGGGACATTAATAATTGATCAGCTATGAGTGTGTTGCAATGATAATTCTAGAACATGAAGGCCAAAATACAATAACAAAGCCATGATGGATAGCAATTGCTTACCCACTTGCAAGCTAGAAAATTTGAAATAAGATGCAAGGTGATTGACAAATTAACCCATATTTATGGAGAAAATGTGTATATATGCAATATAGCCACATCATGGCTATTGCACATTTGACATCATATATAAGAGTTCATTATTGTTTTGGAAGAAAACAAATTATATATTCGAAAATACTTATTTGTAGCTACAATTTCAATAGTCTCTCTATATGTCACAAAAACAAAGCGATTCAATCCATCTATGGTTGTAATTCTGGCAATGATTTACATCCTTGCAAGTGATACCTGAATTGTAATATAAGCAAGGGTTTTCAAAATCTTAATTCCCTAGAATGAAACCATTATCATAATACTACTCATTCACTCAATACTTTTCTTCAAATGATGAATAGGATGAAGATCGGTCTAGTAATGTTCTTATATCCACAATTAACAAGGCTCTGGCAGTGAATAGATTAAGATTGTATGAAACAAGCTAAATAAATGAATCGATTAAAGAGACATTAAATTTTATATTAATGGAATTCACAAATATTTGGCAAGGAAAGTAACAAGCTAGGATTTTTCTTTTTCATCATGTCACATCGAGTGAGTATATATGTGAAAAGGAGAATATATTCATGTTGATGCTAATGTGATGCTAATATGGTCTCATAACAAAATTCTTCATATTAATAACCTCTCACAAACTATATTTTCATAACATGTAGGTTGCATCTATTAATAATAATAATCTAATTTTAAGGTCACGGCCAAGCTAGACACCAATTTGGTGTATGAGACCCCCTTGTTTGTGGGACAAAGGACCCCCTCTATGCAACAATTTGACTACTAAATTATATGGATGTATACATACCCTACCCCCCTTTGAATTCAAACATGTGACCTGCAAGGAGGAAACACATGTTCTTAACAATTAGGCCCACTCAAGTTGCAATAGATTTCGCCATACTATGAGGATGATCGCGATACAAATCATTGAGCCACACATCCTAGGTGTTACATAACTAGGTACCCAAGATCAATTACAACGAACAACACGCCCACATCAGGAGGCACAAGACTCTAGACAGGTTATCATCGCATCTATCCATCCAAGCGCACGATGATCCCCTCATCAGAAATCATGTCATCACAATGTGATAGGTGAGACAGTAACCAAGGTGCAACACAACCTATCTAGACCAAAAACCCAAGGAAATCCAACGTGTTAGGATACCAAATGAATTGTCATAATACACAAAGACTAAATCCAAGCACCCAATCGACAAGTCAACAAGACACAAAGGAAATATGACTACTATAATCATACATCACATTAAATTCTTGGCGCCACAATTTCTAAGGCAAGCTACATAAATTAAGAACGTGATTAGTCATCTGTGAATTATTCCCTTTTGGTATCAACAATGAAACTGTTATTTAAAATTAATATCATTGTCCGTTAATGTTCGTTGTCAAGAATCCACATTTCTGCCTATCAATAGATCTACGTCCAACAATAATACTCGATCTTAAACCTATACAGTCAGAAAAACTATGTCCACCAGCAATATCAAACCAGTAAAATTGTTGCCTAGCAATATCGTTGTGTGGATACAAGTAAGGGAAAATTTAAAACTCTACCAACAATTGGATCTCTGCCTAGCCAAAAATTGCTATGTGAATGGCTATTAATTTAACTTTGTTTCTTGATATGCAATAACACATTTTTTTTTTAAACTTACCTCTAAATTAAAATTGTACTTAATCATAATATTCTTAACTTAATTATACCTTATTTTTTTTAACTTCTAATAAGGTAAGGTTCTAACATTCTAGTTCATTAATTTTAAGTAAATTGAAAAATACGAAAAACTTCTACATTATGAATAATCTCTAATATCATGACAAGTTATGAAAAACTTCTAACATGCTGGTTCATTAATTTTTATGGTGACATTACACGGACCTGAAAGTTTGTAAGTGTATATCTGTTAATTCATTTCATAAAATTGTGTATTTGCAGGGCCATGATATTGTGAACAAAATAACAGATGTTGAAGATGATAAAGAGGAGAAAATTGGGAAGATTAGAAGCAAGAAACTAGTGGAGGTTTGCAAGTACAATTTCCATTTTCTGAAAGTCTTATAAGATTTAAAGTTTTCTAGTAAGTTCAAGCTATATAAATTCGTTGTATAATCTCTATGTATATATTAATTGTTGTCTCTAAAATTGCTATCGCAGTCAAAAATTAATCATTGTCATTCCCATGCTAACATGCCTTCCAAAAAAAACACAATCAAGTGATTTAGCACATTGTTCCTTAAATACATTAAGGATGTACGCTAAGGTTGTATGTCAGAAATTAATCGTTGAGTTAAAGGTATGAAGTTGTTGTGTAAAGAAAACGTAAATATACTATTGTTGTCAAAAACTACTATGTAAATATACATTTGGTTGTCAAATAATAAATATATTATTGTTGTCTAAAGCCTAGAAATATGTCAGTCGATATGTATTAACTCGCAGGGTAAGATTTGTCATCCAAATGTGATAATCGCAGAGGGGATTCGCAAACCAGAGGTAATGAAAACTGCAGATTAAATTTGCCATCAATGTAATAAATCGCAGAGGGGAATTCGCAGACCATAGGTATTAATAACCAAGGAGTAAATTCACCGGGAAAATAAAGGGTTAAAATAGAAGCCAAAAGATGGGTAAAAACGCCAAAAAAATGAATTGAATGCTGGAACGTGCTAGGAGAAATTCATGGGGGAAGAACATAGAGATTTCTCCCCTCAAACACTGGGGTAATGATGATCAACAAGCAGAGGTCAACAAGTGTAAGCAATAAAAATCGTAGGGTAATGTTTCATGGTGGTAAGTAATGCGACGCAGACATAGTCTTGGAAGGAAACACAGAAAATTTATAACGTTGTCATTCTCCAAGGGTGCCACTCACCTCTTTTCGTTTTCCTTGCGCAACGTGCCCTTCGAGACACACTACGTGCTCCAAGGGTTCCACTCGCCTCTTGAATGACTTGGTAGACATCAAAAACCCTTGCAGTCAATACTCCGCCAGGTGATCTTGTGGGAGACTAAGGGCCTTTAAGGAATAAGGCCCCTACCTTATTGCACGCCCCTTAGAATCATCGTGAGAGACTGTCACAGTCTTCCCTCATAGCATCATGGGTCTTCTCGAAATAGGTAATCGTTAACCTATAGTTCGAGCCACGACAGGAGTGATATTAGGATGTGGCAGGGTTGTTGTCCACACCTCTCCCTCAACGTCTATGGTTGTCATGTGTGACCCCTCTACTCCGCATGTGAGTCTGGTCGACAAGCTATCGTCAACCTATATTATCAAAAAATCATGTCAACAATAATAATCAATCATCATAACATCTAATCATATGTACATATGTCATATCTACAACAATCAAACCCTAATAGTCCACTCGTTGACTCGATCCAAAGTCCAAGGGGTTTCATCGATGCCTCTACATCCTCGAGGTCCAAAGTCCTGCACACTCAGGAGAACCCAATCAATAGCACCTATCTATATCAATACAACAAAATAACATGTCATCATATCCATAATGCCTCATAATCATAATCAGACACCCAATAGTATAACAATTCGGATCACTTGGAAGTAAGTGTCATCAAAGAATAAGTTCTCTCAGTGCGCGCAAGAGCAGGATGTTACATACACCCCCTCTTGGTCTAAACTTCGTCCTGAAGTTTCTCGGTATATAAGTGTCGAAATAATGTGTATCACAGTATCATAAGTCTATCTATCAAACAAAAATGGAAATTGTTGGCGCATATCATATGCGTCTTCCCAGGTCGTTGAGTGCGGACTATAATTGCCCCACTAGACCTTGACCTGATCTACTGTTCGACGTCGTAGTCATCTAATGCGATGATCCAAGATGTAGATTGGCTCAGTCGTGAGTGCCCTCTCATTCGATACCTGCAAGGAACTCATGTCAATAACATGTGTAGGCTCACTAATATAATGTCCCAAAATCGATATGTGAAAAACATCGTGCATACGCCTCAAAGAATCAGGCAAGGCTAGTCGATAGGCCATGGGCTCCTTCCTCTCCACAATCTCGAAGGGTCCCATGAACCTAGGAGAGAGTTTAGAACCCTTTCCAAACTTGATCGGACTCTTATGCAGATTCACCCATCAGAATACTCGATTGCCACATCGTAACTACGGTCGACACGACACGCATGGACATAACTCTTCTGTCGATCCGACGCTTCCTTGACCCTTTTTCCTTATAGTTTGCATTTAATCCTCCATTTCTTGGATCACTTCTGGTCCCACCAAGACCCTATCCTCAAGCCAACCCAACTCAAAGACATACGACACGGTCGCCCGTAAAGGAACTCGAAAGGCTCCATCTTAATGGTGCTTTAATAACTGTTGTTATATGCGAATTCTACCAGTGGCAAGAATTCTTCCCAACACTTTTGTTTGTCCATCACGTACATGTGCAACATTTCTTCCAATATTTGGTTTTTTCATTCGGTCTTCCCGTCAATCTCCGGGTGATATGCAGTACTAAAGTTAAGTTGGGTTCCCAAGGCCTCTTGGAAACTAGTCCAAAATCGTCTGGTAAACATTGATCCTCGATCGGATATAATCTGTTGGAGTTACTTCACACGCACCTAGGATTTATTTTTCCTAAGTGTTTTCCTTATTTATTAGTCATTATTAGTCATTATCCAGTCTCCTATATTTTAGGGGAGAATATTCCACCTGGAGAATATTCTCTTTCAGTTGACACTTTAGTTTAACTCATTGAGTTGATTTTAGATGTTGCATGGGTTTTGTCACCATGCATCATTGGGATCATCCCCAGCTAATGCGCACTTTCCTTGGCATCAACACCAAACTGGTGCATTACCCTTGATTTCCTAATTTAACTCCTCACTACTCTTTGTTCAGTCAGTTAACTGAAGACTAGTTGACTAATTAACTCAACTAGGTGGCAGTTCACTACCGTAACTGCCTGAGAGACTAGACTAGGTGGCAGTTCACTCCTGTAATTGCTGGTGTGTGTCCAGATCACTCTATACCACCACTATGGCACATTAGTTACTCATGTATCCTATATCTATTGTAAATTATTCACTCTTTGTGTGTGGAAAATGATTAATGAGAATTTTTTCATTCTTTATCTCCTTCTTCTTTCCCCTTTTCTCTCTGCAAATGTGTGTATAATTGTTTAGATAGATCTATTCTATGCAGTTTCAACACATTTACATGGTATCAAAGCCGACGGACTGCTAAGCAAAAACTACACCAAATTATTTTTGCAGGTACTGAAGATTGAAGAACACAACAAAGATGGATTATTCACCGAAAATGCTTCTCACGCCTCATAACTATTTGGACTGGAAGCCAAAAATTTTGCTTCTTCTCAGATGCAAAGGCTTGTACCAAATAACTATGGCAATGGAAGTATACCCTGATTTCACCGATGATAAAAACGATTTTCTCAATAGACAAGATATGGCCATAGGACATATCCTCTGGTTTGTTTCTCCTGAAATTCTCCATCAAGTATATGATGAGTCATAAGAATCAACTCCAAATGAATTATGGACCATATTGGAGGTTCTATTCGGGAATAAAGAAGATTGTGAAGATTTCATGAAGGAGGTTGAACAAATAGAGTCGTAAGAGAATCCATCAGAAGATAAAGCTTCTTCTTATGAAGAGTCTTCTACAAAAAAATTTGCACAAATTGGTATTCCATTAATTGAAGATGACGTCTACTCCATTTCAAATTTATTTTCTGAATTTCATATGGAATATATATGGCATGCATCTCAGGGGTCACATGCAGACACTTTTCCATGCACAATGCATGCATCTCAGGAGACAAAAAGGAAGCCGCACACATCAGACTCAATTCTGATATTTCCTAAGCACAATTTTCAGAAAAAAAAAATTGTATATTTGAATTCCTCTCGAGAAAATATCCAATTTCAAAAAAAAAAATCGTCCAAAACGAAGTCCAAGAAGTGAAGTTATGATTATTTTAAAATCAACAAAATTTTAGCGTTTTTCCAGAAACGGTCGCACGGTTTTCAAAGTTTCATCCAAATTTTATTTGGATCTTCTTCATTACAAGAGGAGAAAGTGGATATGTATGGAAATATCAATGGTTCATCTACTTCATCAGATCCTTGCAAAAATCTATATCTTCAACAAAATCTTAAACAAGCACAAACTTGCACAGTTGTGAGGTCATCCTGGAGTGAAGGTCACGGTTGCTTAGCAAGTTCTTTTTGTTCCTTGTCATTTTTATTTTTTTTATGCATTGTAATTTGAGGGGGGGGTTTCCCATGAGCTTTTCCCTCTTTCCTCATTTATTCAGTGTATATTTTGTATTTGGGTACCTAACATGGCCTCGTTGCCGGGACCCATTCTTTATTTTCACCATAGTGATGTTCAGGGGGGGTGTTGGAGTTACTTCACACACACCTAGGATTTATTTTTCCTAAGTGTTTTCCTTGTTTATTATTCATAATTAGTCATTATCCAGTCTCATATATTTTAGGGGAGAATATTCCACCTGGAGAATATTCTCTTTTAGTTGACACTTCAGTTTAACTAGCTGAGTTGAGTTTAGATTATGCATTGGTTTTGTCACCATGAAACATTGGGATCATCACCAGCTAATGCGTAATTATCTTGGGATCATCACCAGACTGGCACATTACCCTTGATTTCCTAAGTTAACTCCTCACTACTCTTTGTTCAGTCAGTTAACTCAATTAGGTGGCAGTTCACTCCCGTAACTGCCTGAGAGACTATACTAGGTGGCAGTTCACTCCTGTAATTGTTGGTGTGTGTCCATATCATTCTAGACCATCACTATGGCACATAATTTACTCATGTATCCTATATATATTGTAAATTATTCACTCTTTGTGTGTGGAAAATGGTTAATGAGAATTCTTTCATTCTTTCTCTCCTTCTTCTTCTTTCTCATTTTCTCTCTGCAAATGTGTGTATCATTGTTTAGCTAGATATATTTTGTGCAAGTTCAACACATTTACATAATCCTATTAGGCATTCCATGCAGCCTCACAATCTCACTAATGAAAACTCTAGCTATGTCAGGTGCATGATACGTCGTACACACAAGAATAAAATGAGCACTCTTCTTCAGAGTGTCGACTACCAAAAAAATCGAGTCGTGTCTCCTTGCCGTCAGTGGCAAACCAACAATGAAATCCATCGAAATAACCTCCCATTTCGATTCTGGAATAGCGTGTAGTTGTAGTAATCCTGTTGGATGTCTATGTTCATCCTTTACCTGCTGACATTCTTGACATCTGGCCACATAGTTGACTATGTCTACCTTCATTCCTTTCCAGAAGAATAAGGGTTTAAGGTCCACCCTCATCTTTGTGACTCCCGGGTGAGCCATGTACATTGCTCTGTGAGCCTCGTTTAGGATCAAACTCCTCAACTCATCGTTCAGTGGTACGTAAATCTGATTTTTAAACCTCAAAAATCCATCTTTGTCAAACGGAAATCCTTCAAATCTTGGTACCATCATTGTGTTTTTTCTGATAAAATTCTTGACCTCTTTGTACCATTCATTGTCACGTTGTAAAGTTAGAATCTTTTCACGTAGATTTGTCTGAAGCGGCACCACCGAAAAGATGTGTGGTCTTCGACTTAATGCATATGCCACTCAGTTCACTGTTCCTTTTATGTAAGTAATCTCAAAGTCGTACTAGCTAAGCAATTCTGACCAACGTCATTGTCACGCGTTCAGGTCGCTTTGCATAAAGATGTGTTGTAGTCCACAGTGGTCCGTTTTTAGTTCAAATTTCCATCCAACAAGGTAGTGTCTCCAAACTCTTAATGCATAAACAATGGCTAACAACTCCCAAATGTGCATCACATGTTTCTCCTCATGCCTCCTCAATTTCCTCGAGATGTAAGTGATCACTCGACTATCTTGCATCAAGACTCCACCTAAGCCTTCCTTTGATGCGTCAGTGCATACCAAGAAGTATGCATCCATGTCAGGGACCTTTAGTATCGGTGTTGTTGTCAACAGCTCCTTGAGCCTCTAAAATGCTTCCGCGCATTTCTCGGTCCAAACAAACTTCTTGTTCTTCTTCTGCAATTCCGTGATCAGATTTGCTGTCTTTGAAAATCCCTCGATGCACTGTCAATAGTATCTTGCTAAACCCATGAAGCTATGCACTTCTAGGACATTCGTCGGTGCATGACATTCCATAATATCCTTGACCATTGTTGGATCCACAACGATACCTTCGTCGAAGATGACATGCCCTAAGTAGTGAATCTTTGATTGGTAAAATGAGCATTTAGACAATTTCCCATACAATTTTTTCTCTCGCAGACACTGTAGTACCAAGCGCAAGTGCTCGTCATGCTCCTCCATCGTTCGAGAGTAA
Source organism: Picea engelmannii (assembly GCA_009831015.1). Lineage (NCBI taxonomy): Eukaryota > Viridiplantae > Streptophyta > Pinopsida > Pinales > Pinaceae > Picea > Picea engelmannii. The sequence goes on along the minus strand of ML785530.1, from coordinate 286,235 downwards.
ATAAAAATATTGTCAATGAATACTTGGATGAATTTGTCCAACTACTCACAGAACACCTCGTTTATTAAACTCATAAATACCCCTGGGGCATTTTTCAGTCCAAACAGTAAAACAGTAAACTCGTAATGTCCAAACCTCGTCTTAAAAGCGGTCTTTGGGACGTCATCCTCCTTGATCTGTAACTGGTGATACCCTGATTGCAAATTGATATTTTAAAACACCATCACACCCTTCATCTGATCGATCAGATCATCAATCCTTGGCAACGGATATTGATTCTTGATCATTGCCTTGTTCAATTGACAGTAGTCAATGTAGAGTCTCCATGACCCATTATTCTTTCGTATGAAAATAACAGGCGCACCCCACGGTGACACACTTGGACGTATAAGTCCCAGGTCTAGCAACTCCTTCAATTACATTCTCAACTCCTATAACTCTGGGGTCGACATCCGAAAAGGATTTCTCACTATCGGTTCAATCCCCGATTTCAAGTCTATGGTAAACTCCAATTCCCTCTCCGATGGCATCCCCGGTAATTCCTCCAGGAAGACATTTGTGAACTCTCTCACCACCGGAAGGTGTTCTAGACCTTCTGCTACTCCCTGTTCATTTAACGCAAGGATCGCATAAAGCTTACGTCCCTTGCGCACGCTCTTCCATAGCTCCAAGGAAGAGATGAACCTCTGGGAAACTCCCTGTTTCCAACCTACAATCACACGTCTTTGTCCCTCATCATCGACCAAGCTCAACCATTTCATCTTACAATTGAGTATCGCCTCATGTGATTCCAACCAGTCCATACCGATCACGATGTCATAAGATCCTAAGATCGTGACGTACAGGTTGGCCCTAGTGACAAACTCTCCCAGGTTAATGCTACTACCCGTAACCTTTCCTCCAACCTTTTGTTTGGCTCCCGAAGCCATTTCTACAAAGCTAAACTCACCCTATTCGACTTCCTTTACCTTAATTATTTTTAGCGTTGTACCAGAGATGAAACTCTTGGTAGCACCAGGATCTATCATAATACTAAGGGTCTGGTCAAGTACAGTAAGAGTCTGCTACGGACGCGTTGGTCATCGTGGTGTAGTGAAAGTGGATTCTCTCTGGAAGCCGTGATATCCTGGTGAAAGTATAGCTGGGGTCTGATGCTCCTGTGCACCAGATGGCACTTGCCCTGTGAGCCTCACTAGATTCATGCTCTGAAACCTATTGAAAGCTCCTCCTCTGCTATGAGGGCCTTCTGAAGGACCTCATGCCAGGTTTGAGGCATCATAATCCCAACCTTTGCACGAATGTTGACGTTAAGGCCAAGCATGAACTTGTTGACCTTAAGTTTCTCGGTATTCAAGTGTGGAGCATGTTATCTCCTCAAATGACATAGTCAAATTTGTTAATTTTAGGTGATAGGAGGTCATTGAAAAATACTTTTCTAATTTTTTTAAGGTTCATTTTTGAGAGCCTTATGTTTGTAATAAAGTTTGAAAAACATTGGATTTGGTTTTTTCTTCAAAAGATACCACTTGATCCACCGGATCTTTTAATGACTTATGGTTGAATTTTAATTTTGCATGCATTAATTAACCATTTGAGAAACTTAGTGAAAGAATGAGAAAAGAAGAGCAATTATAACAGCCATATACACATATGAATATCTGAAATGAAATAATGGACAGCAAAACATAACACGCAGATTGATAACGGAGTTCGGCACAACTTTGCCTACGTCTCCGGGCCTTTTCTCTGTGGGGGAGGCTTCTTTATTTCTGTTCAAAAGCTCAAAACTACATCACTGCAATGCCAAATGGCTACAAGACTAATCTGGTCATGTTCTTCCAGATCTCTAGAACCATGCAAAGAAAATGGCACGCAAAATGGACGTCCGGAGCTCCTAGAAATGGTCTGACAGTGTCTCCTCCTCAAAAGCTTCTCTGCATCAAAATGGCTTTGGCTTGGCTTCTCCTCAGCATAATTCTGCTCTGAATGCCCTCAAATATGTCCCCATGGCCTCAAACAAGCCTTGGTTATATAGCTAGGAAGTTAGTTTCTCATCTCCAACTTCCTCCAAGAAGTTAGGCTCTAAAACTACCCAATAACTCCCAAAAATGGATTAATTACATTAAAAATGGCTTAACAATAATTAAAAACCAACATTTGGTTATAAAAAACCACTTTTAACTATAATATGGTTATAATAGAGCGCTAGCCCCCTTCCCCAGGGCGTGCACCCCTTTTGACGGGTCACATGAAGCTCCATGTGGTCGAGCGCTAGCCCTTGGGCTATGCGTTGGCCCCCTCTGCACTCGGCTCTTGGTCGCATGTATATTCCATATGGCCACGGGCCATAATGGTTTAAACCGCCCACGCATAACCATTGTAACCATAGGACCCAATGTAATACGCGCGCTCCCATCATATGGTGAATGGTCATATGGGTATTCACAAAAGACCACGGGCTGGGGCTAAGCCCCAGCCCGACCCCCGCGCCAAATACACAATTGTTTGAATTTAAATAAAATCCAAAAGGTTATATGGTAAGCAATAATGCGAGGGTGCAATGGTCGGCCGGACTTTGTTAAATCACTGCCAAAGGAGGAGGTCACGGTTTCAAATCCTGGCGACGCCATAAACCTTTACACATAAACGAACAGCCAACCACGGGGTGCCACGTGGCAGCCCATGATTGGGCCACGTGGCACCCAATCATTTGACCAAATAATTGCCATGTGTCACAATGTGATTCGTCGAAATCTTCCAGGTCACCTTGCTGCATCAATCCTGCCACGTCATCATACGGTCACCACATCAGATGCTGATGTCATCCGTGCCACGTCATCGTACGATCGCCACGTCAGATGCTGACGTCATCCGTGCCACGTGTCACCCTTCCAGTGGTGACACGTGTCACCTCCAAATAGGTCCATCCGTACGCCAAAATGTCCAAAACTGCCTGCCACATGTCACTACCCGAGGCTGCCACGTGTCACCTATATGGACCTGCCATGTGTCATCTATACGGACATGCCACGACAGCATCCGTACGAACTATACGGACTGCACAGTCAGCAATTTTTTTGTCTGTTTGACTTTTCGGACAGAATGTGATATCTTATCCATACGGACTCTGTTTGAAAAAGTAAATATACCATCGGAATCAGGAAGATGAGACGGACGCAATGGTGTTGGTTTCATCGGATTCTGAGCACTTTCATTTTTGAGCATTTTTCAAGCCCTGTCAGGCTTCTGGATCCGATTTCGGATCAAAGTCAAAACTCAAGTTTTTGTGCATAAGCGCTTTTCCAAAAGGGCTTCTAATCCACCGAAATCCTATCTTTCGACAGCTTAAACGTGAAATTCGAGGCTCTCCTAGCCACTGAAAGCACAAAAATTTTGTGTTTTTACTAGGTTGAGTCATCTTTTTCAAATGATGATTTTGAGCAACTAGAAGATCATTTTGAGAAACGGTCGAAGGCATTTGTGCCTAACATTTCAAAGACCAATAACCTCTCTCATTTTTCCTACAGGTGTCATATATTGGGAGAATCAAATTCATTGTTGAGCACTAATTTTCGGATCTCAGAATTTCCCTGTTTGACACATGTTTTTGAAATGAAGATCACAGGCAAATGAAAACAAATCTCAAAGAACTAAGAGAGTTTTTTTCTCACAACAAACCAATATACAAAAACCTCTCTCATTTTTCAAAAATATATTTTTATTTGAGAGATATAGGTGAATATTTGAGAGGAATATTTCTATAGTTTTCGTTGGCTTAGGCGAACATTTCAACTGTTCATTAGCCACCGAAAGCATAGACAGGGCAGAGAGGCATTGTTTTCGCAAAGATCCAAGTTTTTCTTATCCAAATACCTTGAGGATGCTTTATAATGATAGATAATAATTAATGGCATCATTATTGGTTTTATGTTCCAGTTTTAAAGGATGCCAGCAAGAGGAGAAGATTGAGTTTGCTACCTAATTTTGGCAAAACATTGTCTTTTAGAGAAAGGTGGAAAATTTGAATTATCTATCAGCTTATGAAGATCTACTACAGCTGTCAAAGACTTTGAAGATCATTGGAGATAATATGTTGACCTATGAAATATGATCTTTTCCTATTTTCATGAATTTGTTTTGACTTTCTATTATTAGTATATTCGGATCCAGTTTTATAGGATCTTGAACTTTCATGTAAAGGCTATAAAGCCTACACTTTCTAAGTATTGTAGGGGCTCAGTCTTGGAGGCTAAGGGGGGTTTGACTTTGAGTTATTCTATGTTTCTACTGCAATAGAGACTTTTTCTTAATATATGAAACTTGCAATCTTCTTTCATTAGTGTTATCAGAGCTCTTCTTTCTTATCTATTTTTACTTATGAGTTGAATGCAATTCTCTGTCTATGCTTATTTAATCCATAGGTGACTGACATCTCACCATCTGATTGTTAAGAAAAGGATCATAAGTGGTTATGCTAGTTTCTAGATCCATCATGCTTATTGTTTTATATATGTGTGATCTGTTTAAGTGATTAGTTTATGTTATATTTGATACACAACCTGTATGATTGCATCCCTTGGGAGCCTTGTATTGTTTGATATCCCTAGACAGTCTTGAATACACAGTCTAGTTAGTTAGATATTCATATTGATCCAATCCCACACCCAATTTTGATTGAATCATTACAAGAATAGTTAAGTTACCTGGCATCTCTGAGATACAACCTAGGAGAGTTTCCTGGAGTAATAACAAATTGGCGTCGTTACCGGGGAGAGGAGATTGAAGCTCGGCTTCCTTGGGAAACGACATAGATCCATATTTGATGATAGACAAATATTGGACATATCAATTGGTTGTATTTATCTATATGGTGACTTCGCGGTTTCAAGGTGGCTTCAAAGAGAGCTCATACTAGAGAAAATCCAGAAAGGTCACTTACAACACATGTTTCAAATCTAGAGAAGATCACCAGAAGAGGGAGATCTCTGCAAAGACAAACTTCTAAAGCAATAAGGACATCTAGATCAGGTATCTCAAGAGGTACCACTTCTTTATTTGTACCTAGAAAACCTTCCTTTAAGTCTACTTCTGTTGAAGCTTCCTGTTCTCAGAAAATTGTAAGAAAATCAGAAATTTTGAAAGGTGATGAGCCTTCAATAGATTATGTTGTTATAGATCTTATTTCTGAGCATATTTATGTACATAATCTAGGGAAAGAGGTTGTACAATCTACCCTGGAAGAGGATTTCTCCTCTTCTCTAATTTCTTTACAAACAGAACTAGAAAAACTATACTCTTATACTCATACCAGTTTGCCTGTAGTAGAGTCTATTATCCAAGACTTGTTTGTAAAAGGAGAAGAAAATTTAACCCTGCTGCTAGGGCAGATTTACAAAGCCTTCTATTTCCCTGATCCATTCGAGTTTAATAAGACTCCAATGGGAAGGATCTAGCTGACAAAAGATGAAGAAGCTAAATTTCAAATCCATGTATCAGTTCATTAGTCTGCTTCATGAACTATTGTATTTCTTTATCATCTCTTTCATGTTGTTCCCTTCGCATGTAAAGAGAATTATTTTATGTTTTGTATATTCAGAAAATCATCATCCTTCTTGTATATATTCGTCTTTAAAAGAGGACATCTTGCAAACCTATATTGTAGATGTTAATTCAGTATCTTCATCACAGCATGTTCTTAAAGATGAGTCTTCCATTCCCTTGCCTATTGAATCTGATCACTCTTCTAATTTTGTAGAGATTAAAATCGATTCTAAACCTGTCTAGAGCCCAGCTTCTTTTGGCATTATTGTTGAACCCTGTCATCAACCTGTTGAATCTCATGATCATCCAACTGCCTTTCAAATTAAGATCAGAATGAATATGTTCAAGCCTTTAAGGCTACCCTATCTCCTTCATCCTTATCCTCTTGACTGTTATGAATATATTCCCCAGTTTTTTGGAGAGAACCAAGTTTCAACTGAGAGGCACTTGGAATCCTTTGAATATTTTGTTGATCATTTTCGAATTGTTCATGAAGATGTGATCATGATATTTTTCTCCAAGTCTTTGATCAGACATGTTGCTGCATGGTTTAAAGGTCTAAGAGATGATTCTATTGGCTCTTGGATCGAGTTATCAAATGCCTTTTTGAAGTATTGGGGTGAAAACAAATCTCTTTATTTGTACCTCACTGACTTTTATGCTTTGAAGAGAGAGAAGGACGAAGCTTTGTCTGTTTTCAATCGAAGGTTTTACAACAACTATCATGACATGCCTTTGGAAATACGACCTACAGAGACATATGCCATGATATATTATGTTATGAGTTTGCATTCAAAACTTGCCCTTCTTCTGCTAGAAAGAAGGTATTCATCTCTAAGGAGCTTGTTTGAAGATGCTCAAGAGGTGGAGGAGAACATTCATGCTTCCAGAAGGATCCGAGAGCAGACTGACTTTGAAGACCTGTATGTACAAGAGAAAAAATATTGTTAGTACATTTCGGATTCAGAGCAAGAAAGAAGTGAGTATGAAACAAATATGGAACAACAACCTAAAGGTGAGTGTATTTCAGATTCAAAATCAGATTCTTCAGTATATGCAGATTATTCTAGAGACAGATATGCATATGAAGTTTATGATCGGTTTGTAAACCAGGATGAGCCTATGATAACTGATGATTGTATAGGAAATTATATGTTTTCAACTGATCTTTATTCATATGATGTAAGACATGTTCTATCATCATCTTATGTGCATTTGTCTGAGGAGGAAGTTACAATGATTGATGATCAACCTCTGATCACAAGAGAACAAGAAGGTCATCAATTTTCCATCAGAGGAGCAATCATGGTTGAGCAAGTGTTCTCCTTGGACCAACATGTTTTTGATCTCGGTTTCAAAGAACCGGTTGCAGCCTTCATGGACTTATACTTTTCAGAGAACCCGAAGATTTCAGATTTCCTTAGCTTGCCATTGTTTATGGGTGAGTATGGTTTCCTGAAAGACTTTTTATCACTGTTGTTACATGTCAAACATCATTTATTGATCAGTGATAAAGATGAGATTTCTTCAGTATTAAAATTGCTTGGATGGTTGTTATGGAAATCAGACTTTACCTAACCTGAATTCAAATCCGGTTAGAGTAGGAGAATAAGCTCATTTTTTTTTAGCAAGTGGTTTCTTTCAGTTGTTGGTTGTTGAATAAACAGAGCAGGTTACATGTAGGCTATAGGTTTGCAGGGGATCAGTTCTAAAGGCCAAATGACTCCATAGCCCAATGGTAAAGACGATTGGAACTACTAGGTTCTTGGAAACCTCGCAGGGAGGTATCCATCCCAGTTCGAGCCAGATGTTATCTCCTCAAATGACACAGTCAAATTTGTTAATTTTAGGTGATAGGAGGTCATTTAAAAATACTTTTCTAAATTTTTTAAGGTTCGTTTTTGAGAGCCTTATGTTTGTTATAAAGTTTGAAAAACATTGGATTTTGTTTTTTCTTCAAAAGAGTCAAAACTTAGGTTTCGGTGGCTAAGAGATTTTCCAAAAGGGATTCTAAGCCACCGAAATCCTAGCTTCTGGCAACTTAAACGCGAAATCCAGGGCTCTCCTAGCCACCAAAAGCACAAAAATTATGTGTTTTTACTAGGTTGAGTCATCATTTTAAAATGATTATTTTGAGTGACTGGAAGATCATTTTGAGAAACGGTCAAAGGATTTTGTTCCTAACATGTCAAAGACCAATAACCTCTCTCAATTTTCCTACAGGTTTCATATATTGGGATAATTTAATTCATCTCTAAGCCCTAATTTTTGGATCTCAGAATTTCCCTGTTTGACACATGTTTTTGAAATGAAGATCACAGGAAAATGAAAATAAATATCAAAGAACTGAGAGAGGTTTTTTCTCACAACAAACCAATATACAAAAACCTCTCTCAAGTTTCAAAAATATATTTTTATTTGAGAGATATAGGTGAATCTTTGAGAGGAATAGTTCCAGAATTTTCGGTGGCTTAGGCGAACATTTCAACTGTTCATTAGCCACTGAAAGCACAGACAATGAAGAGAGGCATTGTTTTTGCACAGATCCAAGTTTTTCTTATCCAAATACCTTGAGGATGATTTTTAATGATATATAATAATTAATGGCATCATTATTTGGTTTATGTTCCAGTTTTAAAGGATGCCAGCAAAAGGAGAAGATTGAGTTTGCTACCTAATTTTGGCAAAACACTGTCTTTTAGAAAAAGGTGGAAATTTGGAATTATCTACCAGCTTATGAAGATATACTACAGTTGTCAAAGACTTTGAATACTTTGAAGATCATTGGAGATAAGATGTTGACCTATGAAATATGATATTTTCCTATTTTCATTAATTTGTTTTGACTTTCTATTATTAATATATTCAGATCCAGTTTCATAGAATCTTGAAATTTCATGTAAAGGCTATAAAGCCTACACTTTCTAAGTATTGTAGGGGCTCAGTCTTGGAGGTTGAGGGAGGTTCAACTTTGAGTTCTTCTGTGTTGCTACTGTAATAGAGACTTTTTCTTAATATATGAAACTTGCAAGCTTCTTTCATTGGTGTTATCAGAGCCCTTCTTTCGTATCTGTTTTTACTTATGAGTTGAATGCAATTCTTTGTCTATGCTTATTTAATCCATAGGTGACTATCATCTCACCATATGATTGTTAAGCAAAGGATAATAAGTGGTTATGCTAGTTTCTAGACCCATCATGCTTATTGTTTTATATATGTGTTATCTGGTTAAGTGATTAGTTTATGTTCTATTTGATACACAACCTGTCTGATTGCATCTCTTGAGAGCCTTGTATTGTTTGATATCCCTATATAGTCTTGAATACACAGTCCATTTAGTTAGATATTCATCTTGATCCAACCCCACACCCATTTTCGAGTGAATCGTTACAAGAACAGTTAAGTTACCAAGCATCTCTGAGATACAACCTAGGAGAGTTTCCTGGAGTGATAACAGAGCATACCGAAGCAACTCCAAAAACAGGCCTCGTACTCGATCACCGTATGGCCGCCCAACCGCAAGGCGTTGAACTCAATTAGTTGACGCTCAATGAGTTCCTCAAAAATATACCTCTCTTGGAACTGTTCCTCGAACAGTTCCCATGACACGTCTTCGACGGTCATGTTCAAAATGTCAGGATCGTCTTCCACCATATAAGAGTGCTCCCCTTCATATGAGGATAGTCATGTGGATCTTCGTGTTGGAAGTATAATCGTGAAGCGCAAGCACATCACCATACTCTCCCACCATGCCTCAGCGGTTGCACCAGCCGGGGCACCAAAGAACTCAAAAATTTGAACTTCTCGAGTTTGAAACGAATACTAACGGTATTGGTTGGGTGTGTTGTGGACCCTTCGAGGTACAGGCGCCCTCACCTTATCTCAGTATAGATGGTGAATCAAGGCCTCTGACATTCACTGAAAGGACCTTGTCAGGCCATCTTCATCCATTATAACAATCGGATCCAGCTCAAGGACTTGTTCCTCCCCTTGGGGGTTAGACTCCGAGGGAGCGGCACTTCTGGAGGCATCGCACCTCCTTCCTCAGCACCACGCCGCTAACCGAAATGGTGTCCTCTAATCAAGATCACCACATGAACATGTTAAATTTTTTAGTTAGTGTAAGGTCAATACTCAAGGGTTTACTGCAGTGGAAAACATGGCGATCCATAGTCGCGGGGTTGAACCTCACTCTGATACCATATGTAAAGACCCTCAAAACACGACTACATGCGACGCAACGCAAAAGCAAAAAAAAATTGTTTTTAGGCAGAAAGGCAACAACGAAAATAGTTAAAGGAAGCTACTTGACGATGAACACAACGCACGCAGATCATGCAACAGAAAACAACAACTCTGACACTAGCACATCATGCAACTAGACGAAACGTACGATATTCAAAAGAAAGATACAAATGACTACCCACCCGACACAAGCAATACAATGCCTACCAGCTAAAGGACAATCATCAGCCGCCTGACACAACGACTTCAACGACTAGTAACTAGAACTTCAACGACGTGCCAAACCAAACGCATTCAGGTGTTACATAACCAGGTACCCAAGATCAATTACAACGAACAACACGCCCACATCGGGAGGCATAAGACTCTGGAAAGGTTATCATCACATCTATCCATCCAGGCGCGCAATGATCCCCTCATCAGGAATCATGTCGTCAAAAGGCGATAGGCGAGATAGTAACCGAGGTGAAACACAACCTACCTAGACCAATAACCCAAGGAAATCCAATGCACTAGGATACTAAATGAATTGTCAGAATACATGAAGACTAAATCCAAGCACCCAATCAACAAGTCAATAATACACAAAGGAAATATGACAACTATACAATCATACATCACATTAAATTCTTGGCGCCACAATTTCGAAGGCAACCTACATCAATTAAGGACGTGATTAGTCATCTATGAATTATTCCCTTTTGGTATCAACAATGAAATTGCTATTTAACATTAATATCATTTCCCATTAATGTTCGCTGTCAACAATCCACATTTCTGCCTATCAATAGATCTGCGTCCAACAATAATACGCGGTCTTGAACCTATACAGTTAGAAAAGCAATGTCCACCATCAATATCTAACCAGTAAAATCATTACCTAGCAATATCGTTGTGTGGATACAAGTAAGGGCAAATTTAAAACTCTACCAACAATTGGATCTTTGCCCAGCCAAAAATCGCTATGTGAATGCCTATAAATTTAACTTTGTTTCTTGATATGCAATAACACATTTTTTTTTTTCAAACTTACCACTAAATTAAAATTGTACTTCATCATAATATTATTAACTTAATCATACCTTATTTTTTTTTAACTTCTAATAAGGTAAAGGTTCTAACATGCTAGTTCATTAATTTTAAGTAATTTGAAAAATATGAATAACTTCTAAATTATGAATAATTTCTAATATCATGACAAGTTATGAAAAACTTCTAACACGCTGGTTCATTAATTTTTATGGTGACATTACATGGACCTGAAAGTTTGTAAGTGTATATATGTTAATTCATTTCATAAAATTGTGTATTTGCAGTGCCATGATATTGTGAACGGAATAACAAATGTTGAAGACGATAAAGAGGAGAAAACTGGTAAGATTAGAAGCAAGAAACTAGTGGAGGTTTGCAAGTACGATTTCCATTTTCTGAAAGTCTTATAAGATTTAAAGTTTGTTGGTAAATTCAGGCTATATAAATTTGTTGTATAATCTCTATGTATATATTAATTGTTGTATCTAAAATTTCTATCGCAGTCAAAAATTAATCGTTGTCATTCCCATGCTAACATCCCTTCCAAAAAAACCGTAGTCAAGCGATTTAGCACATTGTTCCTTAAATACGTTAAGGTTGTACGCTAAGGTTGTCTGTCAAAAATCAATTGTTGAGTTAAAGGTATGAAGTTGTTGTGTAAAGAAAACATAAATATATTATTGGTGTCGAAAACTACTGTGTAAATATACATTTGGTTGTCAAATAATACATATATTATTGTTGTCTAAAGCCTAGAAATATGTCATTCGATATGTATTAACTCACAGGGTAAGATTCACCATCCAAATGTGATAATCGTAGAGGGGATTCACAGACCAGAGGTAATAAAAACCACAGATTAAATTCGCCATCAGTGTAATAAATCGCACAAGGTAATTCACAGACCAGTAGTATTAATAACCATGGAGCAAATTTGCTGGGAAAATAAAGGATTAAAATAGCAGCCAAAAGATGGGTAAAAATGCCCAGAAAAATGAGTTGAATGTTGGAATGTGCTAGGAGAAATTCATGAGGGAAGAACACAAATATTTCTCCCCACAAACGTTGGGGTAATGATGATCAACAAGTAGAGGTCAACAAGTGTAAGCAATAAAAATCGCAGGGTAATGTTTCACAGTGGTAAGTAATGCAACGCAGACATAGTCTTGGAAGGAAACGCAGACAAGTTATATCGTTGTCATTCTCATTCAAGGAAAACACGCAGTCTGGTTATTAGGACGTTTTCACAAATGTTAAAGGGGGGTTGAAATCTACGGAGAAGGGATCGTGGCCCAGAATATTAAATTGCAGTTAAGGTTAAAAATCGCAGCAATAAAAGTAATAACATTCAACCATTACACAGTAACAAATGCCACCATTGCACATTAAAATCAACTACAAATCATTGTCAAACGTATATCAAAGAAGGGGTAGACAGTTGGGAAAAACTATCCTTCACTCATCATCCATGTATAGAAAAGCAGGGAGTTAGAATCTATAGGTCATGCATCGAAGTGACGATCGTCAATTCGGCTCCTGGTCAACTTCTCAGGTGTGGACTGATGATCTAGGGATGAGGACAAAAGATAAGGCACAATCTCTTCAAATAATCAATAAAACAAAACAAAACAGTCATCGATATCAAGGATCGGTGGCCAAGGAAATCAATTCGATGCAGCAAGCATAAAGCTATGATGAATTTCAGTTCTTGATAAAAAAACGCTAAGTAAAACACTTTTCTTTACACAATAAAAAGTATAGAAATGAAAGCACAAGAACAATATTTAACTATCATTCAAATAAACGCAGGTGTACCGTAGCCCAAGGTGACAACTCTGAGTCGTTGTCCCGCGCGCTTCGTCCAGCTCCCGTGTGCCGACCGATGTGACTTCACTGGTACCTCCCAACCAACGTTATGGGTACTCTTCTTCCCCCTGAGCCCCCCGATCCGCAAAGGGGCCACGAACACTAAACCCAAGAACAACTAGCAACCAACTCGCCTCACAAGGTTGAGCTACCACTCGTTACCCAAGCTAGGGATCCCAACTCCCACAAGATAAGTCAGTCAAGACAAAAATTTTGCAGCATAACGTTACGTATAAATGATGATCCCCATTCTCCTCCTCCACCACCTTTTTTATAGGGTTTCTAAGTGATTTATTTCCCAATTTCCCATTTAATTTAATTTTCATTAATTTATTTCAGAAAAATCTAACTCGTACACATGTCACCCATCCCCCTAGTTGCACCAAAAATTAATTTCATTAATTATTTAATTACTCCTATTTCCCTCACCCACCTAAAGCATTCCTAAACTTGTTCCTTGGTGTCCCCATATTCCCTTACACATTTTAAATGACTTACGCCCTTTCTAAATTCCTAGTTGAGTTCATATTTAGAAAGTTCTTAAAGGCAAGATTCCTTACTGAGTTAGTAATTTTGCTTTGTCTTTATGTTTCCCTTTTTCTTTATATTTCCCCTTTTTCCCTTAGTTTCCTATTTCTTTTAAGTTTCCCTCTTTTCCCTTTTTATCTAAAACTCAAATTAGAAAGTGTGGAAAAATTACCTTTTGCCCCTTTTTCTTTTTAATTAATACATTTTAATTAGCACAAGTAAAAAAAACAATCAATTCCCTTTTAAAATTTTAATCCCTCAATATAATTGATTTTAATAAATTAATTGAATTGCTTACCCCCTTCTTGTCACATGTTTAATTATGATTATGTTATTTTTTCACCACAAGTATTACTTAGACCTATATTTTAATTCACTAGGTCGGGCGACATTTTTTTATTAGGGAAATTTTTTCAAAATCTCACTTATCATTTCATTCATTTTTAAGGCTGGCTAGGTTTATTCACTTACCCGTTGAAATCGCGATGTGCCCTTCAGGACGCACTAGGTTCTCCAAGGGTGCCACTCACCACTTTCCATTTTTCTTATGCGACGTTCCCTTCAGGACGCTCTACATGCTCCAAGGGTGTCACTCGCCTCTTTCTATTTTTCTTGCATGGCGTGCCCTTCAGGATTCACTAATTGCTCCAAGGGTGCCACTCGCCTCTTTTTGTTTTCCTTGCACGACGTGCCCTTCAGGACGCACTACGTGATCCAAGGGTGTCACTCGCCTCTTGACTGACTTGGTAGACATCAAAAACCCCTGGAGTCAATACTCCACCAGGTGATATTGTGGGAGACTAAGGGCCTCTAAGGAATAAGGCCCATGCCTTATTGCACACCCCTTAGAATCATCGTGAGCGACTGTCGCAGTCTTCCCTCATGGCATCATGGGTCTTCTCGAACTAGGTAATTGTTAATCTACATTTCGAGCCATGGCGGGAGTGCTAGTAGGTTGTGGCAGGGTTGTTGTCCACACCTCTCCCTCAATGTCTCTGGTTGTCATGCGTGACCCCTCTACTCCACATGTGAGTCTGGTTGACAAGTTATCTTTAGCTTGCATCATCAACAAATCATGTCAACAATAATAATCAATCATCATAACATCTAATCATATGTACATATGTCATATCTACAACAATCAAACCCCAATAGTCCACTCCCTGACTCGATCCGAAGTCCAAGGGGTTTCATCGATGCCTCTGCATCCTCAAGGTCCAAAGTCCTGCACACTCAGGAGAACCCAATCAATAGCACATGTCTATATCAATACAACAAAATAACATGTCATCATATCCATAATGCCTCATAATCATAATCAGACGCCCAATAGTATAATAATTTGGATCACTTGCAAGCAAGTGTCCTCAAAGAATAAGTTTGCTCAGTGCGCACAAGAGCGGGATGTTACATACACCCCCTCTTGGTCTAAACTTCGTCCCAAAGTTTCACGGTATATAAGTGCTGAAATAATGTGTCTCACAGTATCATAAGTATATCTATCAAACAAAAATGGAAACTGTTGGTGCATATCATATGCGTCCTCCCAGGTCGTTGAGTGCAGACTATAGTTTTCCCACTGGACCTTGACCTGATCTACTGTTCGTCGTCGTAGATGTCAAATGCGATGATCCAGGATGCAGATCGGCTCAGCCATGAGTGCCCCCTCATCCGATACCTGCAAGGAACTCATGTCAATAACATGTGTAGGCTCACTAATATAATGTCTCAAAACCAATACGTGAAAAACATCATGCATACGCCTCAAAGAATCAGGAAAGGCTATTTGATAGGCCACGGGCCCCTTCCTCTCCACAATATCGAAGGGTCCCACGAACCTAGGAGAGAGTTTAGCACCCTTTCCAAACTTGATCGGACTCTTATGCAGATTCACCCATCAGAATACTTGATTGCCATATCGTAACTACAGTCGACATGACGTGCATCGACATAACTCTTCTGCCAATCCAGCGCTTCCTTGATCCTTTTCCTTATAGTTTTCATTTAAGCCTCCATTTCTTGGATCGTTCTGGTCCCACCAGGACCCTAAACTCAAGCTAATCCAACTCAAAGGCATCTGACACAGTCATTCGTAAAGGAACTTGAAAGGCGCCATCTTAATGGTGCTTTGCTAACTGTTGTTATATGCGAATTCTACCAGTGGAAAGAATTCTTGCCAACGCTTATGTTGGTCCATCACGTACATGTGCAACATGTCTTCCAAGATTTGGTTTGTTCGTTCAATCTGCCCATCAGTCTCCGGGTGATACGCAGTACTAAATTTAAGTTGGGTTCCCAAGGCCTCTTGGAAACTAGTCCAAAATAGTCTGTAAACATTGATCCTCGATCAGATATAATCCTCTTAGGCACGCCATGCAGCCTCACAATCTCACTGATGAAAAATCTAGCTATGTCAGGTGTCGGATGCGTCTTATGCACAGGAATGAAATGAGCACTCTTCATCAGAGTGTCGACTACCAAAAAAATAGAGTCGTGTCTCCTTGCCGTCAGTGGCAAACCAACAATGAAATCCATCGAAATAACCTCCCATTTCGATTATGGAATAGTGTGTGGTTGTAGTAATCCTGTTGGATGTCTATCTTCAACCTTTACCTGCTGACATTCTAGACATCTGGCCACATAGTTGAATATGTCTGCCTTCATTCCTTTCTAGAAGAATAAGGGTTTAAGGTCTGCCCTCATCTTTGTGACTCCTGGGTGAGCCATGTTCACTGCTCTGTGAGCCTCATTTAGGATCAAACTCCTCAACTCGTCGTTCGGTGGTATGTAAATCCGATTTTTAAACCTCAAAAATCCATCTTCGTCAAATGGAAATCCTTCAAATCTTGGTACCATCATTGTATTTTGTCCAATAAAATCCTTGACCTCTTTGTACCAGTCATCATCATGTTGTAAAGTTAGAATATTTTCACGTAGATTCGTCTGAATCAGAAACACCGAAAAGATGCATGGTCTCCGACTTAATGCATATGCCACTAGGTTCACTATTCCTTTTATGTAAGTAATCTCGAAGTCGTACTAGCTAAGCAATTCCGACCAACGTCGTTGTCACGCATTCAGGTCGCTTTGCATAAAGATGTGTTGTAGTCCTCAGTGGTCCATTTTTAGTTCAAATTTTCGACCAACAAGGTAGTGTCTCCAAACTCTCAAGGCATAAACAATGGCTAACAACTCCCAAATGTGTGTCTCATAGTTCTCCTCATGCCTTCTCAGGTTTCTTGAGATGTAAGTGATCACTCAATCGTCTTGCATCAAGACTTTGCCTAAGCCTTCCTTGGATGTGTCAGTGCATACCAAGAAGTCTGCATCCATGTCAAGGACCTTTAGTATTGGTGTTGTTTTCAACATCTCCTTGAGCCTCTGAAATGCTTCCACGCGTTTCTTGGTCCAAACAAACTTTTTGTTCTTCTTCTGCAATTCCATGATCGGATTTGTTATCTTTGAAAATCCCTCAAGAACCATCGATAGTATCCTGCTAAACCCATGAAGCTACTCACTTTCGGGACATTCATTGGCGCAGGCCATTCCATAATTTCCTTGACCATTGCTGGATCCACGGCAATACCTTCGCCGTAGATGACATGCCCTAAGTAGTGAATCTTCGATTGGTAAAACGAGCATTAGGATAATTTCCCATACAATTTGTTCTCTCGCAAACACTGTAGTACCAAGCACAAGTGCTCGTCATGCTCCTCCATCATCCGAGAGTAAATCAAAATATCGTCAATGAATACTTGGATGAACTTGTCCAAGTACTCGTGGAACACCCCATTTATTAAACTCATAAATTCGTTTTAGCGATGTACCTTGTTCGACTTCCTTTACCTTAATTCCTTTTAGCGATGTACCAGAGATGAAACTCTCGGTAGCACTAGGATCTATCATAATACTAAGGTTTTTGTCAGCGATGGTAAGGAGTCTGCTACGGAGGTGCTGGTCATCGTGGTGTAGTGAAAGTGGATCCTCTCTGGAAGCCATGATATCTCGATGAAAGTCTAGCTGGGGTCTAATGTTGTTGCGCACCAGATGAAACCTGCCCCGTGGGCCTCGCTGGATCCCTTCTCTGAACCCCATTGAAATCTCCTCCTCTGCTATGAGGGCCTTTTGAACAACCTCATGATAGGTTTGAGGCATCAAAATCCCAAACTTTGCACGAATGTTGATGTTAAGGCCAAGCATGAACCTGTTGACCTTAAGTTTCTCGGTATTCAAGTGTGGAGCATACCGAAGCAGCTCCAAAAATGGGCCTCGTACTCAAGAACCTTACGGTCGCCCTGTCGCAAGGCATTGAACTTGTTGAGTTGACGCTCATTGAGTTCCTCAGAAATATACCTCTCCTGGAACCATTCCTCGAACAATTCCCATGACACGTCTTCGAAGGTCATGTTCAAAATGGTAGAAGCATATTCCACCATAGAAGAGCGCTCCCCTTCAGTTGAATACCTCCATGTGGATCTTCATGTTGAAAGTATAATCATGAAGCGCAAGCACATCGCCATACTCTCCCACCATGCCTCAGCGGCTGTGCTGGTTGGGGCACCAAATAACTTGGAAATTTAACCTTCTCAAGATCGAAGTGAATACTAATGGTACTGGTTTGCCGTGTTGTGGACCCTCCAGGGTACAAGCACCCTGGCCTTATCTCAGTAGATATGGTGAATCAAGGCCTCTAACATTCTCTGAAAGGACCTTGTCAAGCCATCTTCATCCATTATAACAATTGGATCCAGCCCAAGGACTTGTTCCTCCCCTTGGGGGTTAGACTCCGAGGGTGTGGCACTTCTAGAGGCATCGCACCTCCTTCCATGGCACCACGCCGCGAACCTTTGTGGCATCCTCTGGTCGACATCACCACATGAACACGTTAAAGTTTTTAGTTAGCGCAAGGTCAATACTCAAGGGTTTACTGCAATGGAAAACAATGGAAAACATGGCGATCCACAGTCGTAGGGTTCAACCTCACTCTGATACCATATGTAAAGACCCTCAAAACACGACTACATGCGACGCAACGCAAAATCAATTTTTTTTTTGTTTTTAGGCAGGAAGGCAACAATGACAACAGTTAAACAGCGCCACTTGACGATGAACATAACGCACGCAGATCATGCAATAGAAAACAACGACTTCAACACTAGCACATCAGGCAACAAGACGAAACGTGCGATAGTCAAAAGGAAGATACAAATGACTACCCGCCTGACACAAGCAATACAATGCCTACCAGCTAAAGGACAATCATCAACTGCTTGACACAATGGCTTCGACGACTAGTAACTAGAACCTCAATGGCACGCCAAACCAAACGCATTCAACTGTTACATAACCAGGTACCCACGATCAATTACAATGAACAACGCGCCCACATTGGGAGGAATAAGACTATGGGTAGGTTATCATCACCTCTATCCATCCAGGCACGCAATGATCCCCTCATCAAGAATCATGTCGTCATAAGGTGATAGGTGAGACAGTAATTGAGGCGCAACACAACCTATCTAGATCAATAACCCAAGGAAATCCAACATGCTAGGATACCAAATGAATTGTCAAAATACACGAAGACTAAATCCAAGCACCCAATCGACAAGTCAACAAGACACAAAGGATCTCTGACTACTATACAATCATACATCACATTAAATTCTTGAAGCCACAATTTATAAGGCAACCTACATCAATTAAGCACGTGATTAGCCATCTATGAATTATTCCCTTTTGGTATCAACAATGAAATTGTTATTTAACATTAATATCATTTTTTGTTAATGTTTGTTGTCAACAATCCACATTTCTGCCTATCAATAGATCTACGTCCAACAATAATACGCGGTCTTGAACCTATACAGCCAGAAAAACGATGTCCACCATCAAAATCTAAACAGTAAAATCGTTTCCTATCAATATCGTTATGTGGATACAAGTAAGGGCAAATTTGAAACTCTACCAACAATTGGATCTTTGCCCAGCCAAAAATCACTATGTGAATGCCTATAAATTTAATTATGTTTCTTGATATGCAATAACACATTTATTTTTTTTAAACTTACCTCTAAATTAAAATTGTACTTCATCATAATATTATTAACTTAATCATACCTTTTTTTTTTACTTCTAATAAGGTAAAGGTTCTAACATGCTAGTTCATTAATTTTAAGTAATTTGAAAAATATGAATAACTTCTAAATTATGAATAATTTCTAATATCATGACAAGTTATGAAAAACTTCTAACATGTTGGTTCATTAATTTTTATGGTGACATTACACGGACCTAAAAGTTTGTAAGTGTATATATGTTAATTCATTTCATAAAATTGTTTATTTGTAGTGCCATCATATTGTGAACAGAATAGCAGATGTTGAAGATGATAAAGAGAAGAAAACTTGGAAGATTAGAAGCAAGAAACTAGTCTTATAAGATTTAAAGTTTGTTGGTAAATTCACGCTATATAAATTCGTTGTATAATCTCTATGTATATATTAATTGTTGTCTCTAAAATTGCTATCGCAATCAAAAATTAATCGTTGGCATTCCCATGCTAACACGCCTTCCAAACAAAACGCAGTCAAGCGATTTAGAACATTGTTCCTTAAATATGTTAAGGTTGTATGCTAAGGTTATCTATCAGAAATTAATCGTTGAGTTAAAGGTATGAAGTTGTTGTGTAAAGAAAACGTAAATATACTATTGTTGTCAAAAACTACTGTGTAAATATACATTTGACTGTCAAATAATAAATATATTATTGTTGTCTAAAGCCTAGAAATATGTCAATCGATATGTATTAACTCACAAGGTAAGATTTGACATCCAAATGTGATAATCATAGAGGGGATTCACAGACTAGAGGTAATAAAAACCACAGATTAAATTCTCCATCAGTATAATAAATCACAGAGGGGAATTCGCAGACCAAAGGTATTCATAACCACTGAGTAAATTCGCTAGGCAAATAAAGGGTTAAAATAGCAGCCAAAAGATGGGTAAAAATGCCCAGAAAAACGAATTGAATGCTGGAACGTGCTAGGAGAAATTCGTGGGGGAAGAACACAGAGATTTCTCCCCTCAAACGTTGGGGTAATGATGATCAACAAGCAGAGGTCAACAAGTGTAAGCAATAAAAATCGTAGGGTAATGTTTCACAGTGGTAAGTAATGTGACGCAAACATAGTCTTGGAAGGAAACATAGACAAGTTATATCATTGTCATTCTCAGTCAAGGAAAACACACAGTCTAGTTATTAGGACGTTGTCACAAATGTTAAAGGGGGGTTGAAATCTACAGAGAAGGGATCGCGGCCCAGAATATTAAATTTCAGTCAAGGTTAAAAATCACAACAATAAAAGTAATAACAATCAACCATTACATAGTAACAAACACCACCATTGCACATTAAAATCAACTATAAATCATTGTCAAACACAGAGCAAAGAAGGGGTAGACAGTTGGGCAAAACTATCCTTCCCTCATCATCCACGCACAGAAAAGAAAGGCGTTAGAATATATAGGTCATTGTGCACCGAAGTGACGACTGTTGATTCGGCTCCTGGCCGACTGCTTAGGCGTGGACTGATGATCTAGGGATGAGGACGAAAGATAAGGTGCAATCTCTTCAAATAATCAATAAAACAGAACAATCATCGAAATCAAGGATCGGTGGCCAAGGAAATCAATTCGATGCAGCGAGCGTAAAGCTATGATGACTTTAAGTTCTTGATAAAAAAAAACGCTAAGTAAAACACTTTTCTTTACACAATAAAAAGTACAGAAATGAAAGTGCAAGAACGATATTTAGCTATCATTCAAATAAACGTAGGCATACCGTAGCCCAAGGTGACAACTCTGAGTCGTTGTCCCGCGCGCTCCATCCATCTTTCGCTTGCCGACCGATGTGACCTCACTGGTACCTCCCAACCAACGCTATGGATACTCTTCTTCCCCCTGAGCCCCCTGAACCGCAAAGAGGCCATGCACACTAAACCCAAGAACAACTAGAAACCATCTCGCCTCACAAGGTCGAGCTACCACTCATTACCCGAGCTAGCTATCCCAACTCCCACAAGATAAGTCATTCAAGACAAAAATTCTGCAGCGTAACGTTACGCATAAAAGATGACCCCATACTCCTCCTCCTCCACCCTTTTTATAGGGTTTCTAAGTGATTTATTTCCCATTTAATTTAATTTTCATTAATTTATTTCAGAAAAATCTCCCCCGTACACATGTCTTCCATCCCCTTAGTTGCACCAAAAATTAATTTCATTAATTATTTAATTACTCCTATTTCCCTCACCCACCTAAAGCATTCCTAAAATCGCTCCTTGGTGTCCCCATATTCCCTTACACATTTTAAATGACTTATTCCCTTACTAAATTCCTAGTTGAGTTCATAATTAGAAAGTTCTTAAAGGCAAGATTCCTTACTAAGTTAGTAATTTTTCTTTATCCTTATGTTTCACTTTTTCTTTGTGTTTCCCTGTTTTCCCTTAGTTTCCTATTTCTTTTAAGTTTCCCTCTTTTCCCTTTTCATCTAAAACTCAAATTAGCAAGTGTGGAAAAATTACCTTTTTCCCCTTTTTCTTTTTAATTAATACATTTTAATTAGCACAGGTAAAAAAACAATCAATTCCCTTTTAAAATTTTAATCCCTCAATATAATTGATTTTAAAAAATTAATTGAATTGCTTACCCCCTTCTCGTCACATGTTTAATTATGATTATGTTATTTTTTTACCACAAGTATTACTTAGACCTAGATTTTAATTCACTAGGTCGTGCGACATTTTTTTATCAGGGAAATTGTTTTTAAATCTCACTTATCGTTTCATTCATTTTTAAGGCCGGCTAGGTTTATTCACTTACCCGTTGAAATCGCGATGTGCCCTTCAGGACGCACTAGGTGCTCCAAGGGTGCCACTCGTCACTTTATGTTTTTCTTACGCGACGTGCCCTTCAGGATGCTCTACATACTCCAAGGGTGTCACTCGCCTCTTTCCATTTTTCTTACACAACGTGCCCTTTAGGACGCACTACGTGCTCCAAGGGTGCAACTCTCTTCTTTCTGTTTTCCTTGCACGACATGCCCTTCGGGATGCACTACTTTCTCCAAGGGTGCCACTCGCCTCTTGACTGACTTGGTAGACATCAAAAACCCCTGGAGTCAATACTCCTCCAGGTGATATTGTGGGAGACAAAGGGCCTCTAAGGAATAAGGCCCCTGCCTTATTACATGCCCCTTAGAATCATCGTGAGCGACTGTCACAGTCTGCTCTCACGAAATCATGGGTCTTCTCGAACTAGGTAATCGTTAACCTATAGTTTGAGCCACGACGAGAGTGATATTAGGTTGTGGCAGGGCTATTGTCCACACCTCTCCGTCAACATCTTTGGTTGTCATGCGTGACCCCTCTACTCCACATGTGAGTCTGGTCGACAAGTTATCGTCAGACTGCATCATCAAAAAATCATGTCAGTAATAATAATCAATCATCATAACATCTAATTAGATGTACATATGTCATATATACAACAATCAAACCCCAATAGTCCACTCCCTGACTCGATCCGGAGTCCAAGGGGTTTCATCGATGCCTCTGCATCCTCGAGGTCCAAAGTCCGGCACACTCAAGACAACCCAGTCAATAGCACATGTCTATATCAATACAACAAAATAACATGTTATCATATCGATAATGCCTCATAATCATAATCAGACGCCCAATAGTATAATAATCTGGATCACTTGCAAGAAAGTGTCCTCAAAGAATAAGTTCGCTCATTGCACGCAAGAGCGGGTTGTTACAAAAATTTAGATTTCCATGACATGGTACTAATGATATAACTGCAGCTTTGACCTTAGGAATGCAGCCATAGCAAATGTCAAAATGGGTATTAGATTTAGTGTTGTTTAACCAAAGGTAGATAAGTGTAATACAATCCTTGAAAATAACAATTCTTAGCTATCATGTTTCAGTAATTGGACATTAATAATTGATCATCTATGAATGTGTTGCAATGCTAATTCTAGAACATGAAGGCCAAAATACAATAACAAAGACATGATGGATAGCAACTGCTTACCCACTTGCAAGCTAGAAAATTTGAAATAAGATGCAAGGTGATTGACAAATTAACCTATATTTATGGAGAAAATGTGTATATATGCAATATAAACACATCATGGCTATTGCACATTTGACATCCTATATAAGAGCTCATTGTTTTTTTGGAAGAAAACAAATTATATATTCGAAAATACTTATTTGTAGCTACAGTTTCAACAGTCTCTCTATATGTCACAAAAACAAAGCGATTCAATCCATCTATGGTTGTAATTCTGGCAATGATTTACATCCTTGCAAGTGATACCTGAATTGTAATATAAGAAAGGGTTTTCAAAATCTTAATTCCCTAGAATGAAACCATTATCATAATACTACTCATTCACCCAATACTTTTCTTCAAATGATGAATAGGATGAAGATCGGTCTAGTAATGTTCTTATATCCACAATTAAGAAGGCTTTGGTAGTGAATAGATTAAGATTGTACAAAACAAGCTAAATAAATGAATCGATTAAAGAGACATTAAATTTTATATTAATGGAATTCACAAATATTTGGCAAGGAAAGTAACAAGCTAGGATTTTTCTTTTTCATCATGTCACATCGAGTGAGTATACATGTGAAAAGGAGAATATATTGATGTTGATGCTAATATGGTCTCATAACAAAATTCTTCATATTAATAACCTCTCACAAACTATATTTTCATAACATGTAGGTTGCATCTAATAATAATAATAATCTAATTTTAAGGTTGCGGGCAAGCTAGACACCAAATTGGTGTATGACACCCCCTTTTATGTGGGACAAAGGACCCCCTCTGCACAACGATTTGACTACTAAATTATATGGAGGTGTACATACCCTACCCCCCTTTGAATTTGAACATGTGACCTGTAAGGAGGAAACACATGTTCTTAACCATTAGCCCACTCAATTTGCAATAGATTTCGCCATACTATGAGGATGATCGCAATACAAATCATTGAGACACACATCCTATAATCTTTATGAGGTTTATTCATGATGAATACATCTAACCTCATCACAAGGAGGCGAGCCTCCTCAACACAAATTAGTTTTCTCATATTGGGAAGCAGCGGTGTGTGTTCTCTTTGTTTACATGTGTGTTGTCTTTGCTATCCACGATCTATTAGCACCACTAGTGTTGATAGAAAATCTAGCTTCAAGAAGCATATCTCAACATACGAAGAAATAGAATTATATTTCTAATTTCCAATTGCAATATCTTTAGGGTTCTTATTAAAAACAATAATCTGAAAATCACTTTGGCATTCCCATTTGCCTATTTAAGGATTATGCTAGTTTATTAAAGGAGAAGTTTAAAATTCATCTAGTTTTAATGGCCTTCGTAAAAGAAAAAATAAATAAAAATTAAAAATAAAAGAAAAAATTATCATAATTGATGAGTGCTCTAAAAAAGTTGTAAAAATTGTTTGCGTTGAAAGGTGCTCTACAGCCTAGTATGGGGGAAGATGTTGTCACATTACATAACATAACGTAAAGTTACATTAAATCTTAATTACTCTTTACACACACACACACACACACACACACACACACACACACACACACACACACACACACACATCAAATGATATCAATTATCCAACCAAAATATACATGCACTTTGTGTGGAGGGTTAAGTTGTCTGAGGAGCAGCCAAGGAGCGCACAAGGTGTGAAGGAGATGCTTACATTATATAGGTAATTCATGTTTTTACAATTTTTGATAATCTCTATTAGGTATTTTTGGAAGACATGTTGTGTAGTTGTTATTATATATATATATCCAGCAATGCACCAGACCGTGAATATTTAGAGACAAGGAGTCTACAGTAGTTTTAGAGGCATAGAATTTAGATCCAAATGATGCATCAACTGACAAATCACCAAATATCTTCTTAAGAGTTACGTTAAATACATCAGATTCGAATACTTTCTGTAGATTGTAAATATATAATTCATAAGTGTCAAGTTTCCAAATGAAGCTATATTTTTCATATAGTAAGTACAAAAATCAAACCAAATTCTACCACCAACGCCATTCCCACAACTTTATCGAATGGAAATCATTGCTTCATGTGAACAATTGTAGCGTTGGGAGGTTGTTGTTTCTCCCCTTCATTGGAGGAGGTCATATATTTTTTCAGACCTTTGGCCATAGATAGAAGTGTTATACCTAGTTTGGGATGTGTGTTGAACAAAACTATTGAAGACAATCTTGAGATTGCTCTCAAATTCATTGCCTTTTGTATAATTGAAGTCTCGGTTGCAAAGAGGTACTATATATGCATTGTAAATCTATCCATGAAGAGTAATGATGAAGGTTGGAACAATAATAATTATGTATAATAGCTTAATAGTTTGCCTCATCATGATAGAGTATGTTGAATCCCTTCCATGGAAGTTCATGTTCATTACTTGGATTCTCATGGTCATTGGACAATGGAGATATTGCGATGTACTAGATGGATATACATGCCAATAATTCTCCCGTGATTCTATATATAAGAAGGATGCCATATGGATACAAACTAAACTGCGGCTCTGCAACTAGGGTTTTACCCTTCCCCGCAAACACGACCTGGGAAACCACGACTCTCGGCCTCTAAGGCCATGGATCGCCAAGAGGGGGCACCGTAGGGCGCCTCCTACAGCCGAGTTACAGCAAACGGCACACTCTCTGAAGGGCCGAAGCGGCCAACTTTTGAGACGTCGTCGGGCCTGCATGAGAAGCTTTTGGTGGAGGGTTCCTTCAAAGACCGTGAAATGGAAATAGATCCGGCGAAAGAGAAAGCCCCCGCGTCAACCCCCTGGCTGCCAGGTAAGTGCATTCCTCAAGCTCCCCAGGCCCCGAAATATCTCATCAGCACACCGCGTATTGAAGAACAGAAGCAGTACATGAGGGATTATGCCCTGGTAGGCAAATTCCTAGGGCTTTAGCCCTTTGAGCGAGACTTGATCAAATGGATACAACATTGGTGGAAACCGAGAGGACATTACGACTTGCAGCTGGGCTCCAAAGGGTTATTCACTATCATCTTTCATAACCTGGAGGATCGGAATCGTGTCTTCAAGGGAGGGTCGTATTTCTACAATTCGGCAGGACTTTTCCTAAGATTTTGGACTGAGAAGTTCAGCCCTGAGAAGGAGGACTTCGCCCACGCACCGGTCTGGATCAGACTATACTCTCTGCCCCAGGAGTTCTGGCTGGAAGAGGTCTTGGCCGGCATTGGCAACACCATAGGCATTTACGTCAAGTCCTCAGAGGCCACTAAGCAGCGACGTTATACCTCTTACGCACGCATCTATGTGTACCTGAACATTGCCAAACCACTTCCGAGATCCATCACATTGGAGTACCATGATGAAGACTGGTCTTAGACCATCGACTACGAGCACATCCCTTTCCGATGCAGAAAGTGCCATGAGCATGGTCACCTCTTCCGGGAATGCCCACTCAATAATGCACAAAAAGAAGGGAACATAGAAGGCGGCAAGGACAAGGACGGCTTTGTACAACCAGTGGGGAAAAGGCATCAAGGAGCAAAGAGGAAACCGGCTCAGGTAAGTAAATACCCCACAACTAGTAACAAGTTTGCAATCCTGCAAGATCAAATAGGAGAGGTTGTCGCCCATGCCCAATCGGAGGCCATCCCTCCGAGCACTGAACCCCCACCCACTGGCCAAGGCAGGGAACGACCCTCTCTGATAAAGGCACCTGATCTCACTCCACCCGACACGGCTAAAGACCAACAAGACCTATAGGAGACAGAGGATGGGGAGGCGGACATGGAACTAGAAGAACAGGACCTAGCAGGGGTAGATCTGGAGCACCTGGAGCACGCCTACAGGCAGGAAAAACTCTACACCATTCCCAGAGATCAGCTACAGAAGGTTCACAAGGTATTTCTCAACTCCTCTACGGGATCCTCAGCGCAAGCTAGCAAAGGCCTAGGAATCCAGGGGGTCAATCAAAAAACCCAAACAAAATCCAGAAAGATGAGAAAAAGCGGGGCAGAAAATCCACCAACAAACTCATACAAGAAATAGGAAACTATATGGTGAATTCTGGACAAATCAACCTGATTTCAGATAGCTTCCCTCCCCTCCCCACCCCCCCATCATCATGAAGGTCATCACCTGGAACATTAGAGGTCTCAACGGACGTAGCAAGCAAAAACGGCTACAGGAGTTGATCATAGCAGAACAACCAAAGGTCTTATTCCTACAGGAAACAAAGTGCAGCTCAGAAGACATTGACAAACTACTACCCAAGTGTTGGAAGCAGGGGGCAGCAATGTCTATAGATGCCACAGGCACAACTGGTGGATTGACCATTTTATGGAACACCAATGCAATAATCCTGGAGAACTTCTCAGCTACTAGATGGGCCATCAAAGTTGATTACAGGCTCATAGGTTCAAACAAGACCGGACATCTGATCAATGTCTACGGCCCAGCCAGCCCAAGGGATAAGTAGGCTTTTCTTAGAAGCCTAAGCCATGCCTCGAGCCACACCCATTATAAGAAATGGATCGTCGGAGGTGACTTCAATATCATCCGTAGCTTGGAAGAGAAAAGAGGAGGTTCGCGATGGTTGGATAGGGAATCCGGCGATTTCAACAGTCTCATAGACAATCTTCACTTAATAGATTTGGACACCAGTAATGGCCTCCACACCTGGACGAATAGAAGAACTGGAAGTCACCAAATAGCTTGCAGACTAGATAGATTCCTCGTCTCTAAAGCGCTCATGTTGGAAGGCACTTCTATGGAATCCACTATACTCAATTTCCCGGGGTCCGACCACTGGCCGCTACAACTATGGGTGGATATTTCAGCCACGCCTGGTAAGAAACCCTTCAGATTTGAGTCATTCTGTCTAGACCATCCTGATTTCCAAGAAAACATCCAAATCTGGTGGAGGGAAGCAGAGGTCCCTCGAGGTTCCAAAATGTATAAATTTCAGCAGAAGTTGAAGAACCTCAAGCACACTCTCAAACTTTGGAACCAGAACACTTTCGGCAATATCTTTGATGCTAAAAAAAAGCTTACGGCACAAATGGAAGAAATTCAGCATCAGATTAGGTTACAGGGATTAACAAGGGAGCTCAAGGCCCAGGAAATAAGTATAAATCAACAGCTCGAAGACAGGAGGCGACAAGAAGAAATTCTTTGGAGGCAGAAATCGCGGGTGCAATGGCTCAAAGAGGGGGAGCGCAACACCAAATTTTTCCATAGAACGGTCATTCAAAGGTGTCATACCAACAAGATCATGCATATCATCTCCGATGAAGGGGACGTCTTACACTCTCATGAAGACATGGAGGCCACCCTGATAAGGCACTTTCAAAACCTCCTTACGGAACCGTAGGTAGACAGATCAGAAGCCATCAACAAGATCGCGCAGCATGTTCCTTCCCTTGTCACTCAGGAGCAGAACGTCGGCCTTCTCAGACCGATAACTATTGAGGAAGTGGACCAAGCTCTTCAGGAAACTCCAAAATGTAAGGCTCCTGGTCCTGACGGATTCACCAGCGACTTCTTCCATCACTGTTGGGCGATGATTCGAACAGAAGTCTGGGAAATACTGGAAGACTCTCGAGCATCGGGACAGGTCCTCCAGGCTCTCAATGCTACCTTCATAACCTTAGTCCCCAAAGAGGGGCAAGCTCATCACCCCAAGAAGTTCAGGCCTATAGCTCTCTGCAATGTCATCTATAAGCTCCTTACAAAAGTGATAGCCAGGAGACTCAAAACCATCTTACCGACAATCATTTCCCCGGAGCAATCTGGCTACGTGGAGGGAAGACAGATCCTAGACAGTGTCATCTTGGCTCATGAAGTGATCCATTCCTTGCAGAAAACCAAGACCCCAGGTATGCTCCTTAAATTGGACCTCTCTAAAGCCTTTGACAAGATCAGTTGGGACTATATGCGTGCAATGCTGCTGGATTTTGGCTTTGATTCAAGATGGGTAGCTTGGATACTGAATCTAACCTCCACGGCTTTCTTCTCTATTCTTGTCAATGGCGTTCCATCGTAGCCCTTCTCCCCTTCTAGAGGGATCAGGGAAGGCGATCCCCTCTCCCCCTTCCTTTTCATTATCCTGGCCAAAGGCCTTAGCAGATCTATCCATGCAGCGATTGGATCAAAGCAGTTGTCAGGGTTGCCCCTCCATGGCATCTCCCCACCCATTTCGCACAGTCAATTTGTTGATGACACCCTCCTAATGGGTAGCCCAACGGTCCGGGAAGCTAACTCTCTCCTCGATATCCTCCAAACTTTATCTGATGCCTCCGGTCTAGATTGCAACAAGGACAAATCCCAGGTCTTTTTCTTCAATACTCCCCCTCCGATACAGCGCCACATCTCTGGCATTCTAGGTTTCAACAGAAGCTCCCTTCCGTCCAAATACCTCGGCATCCCACTGATAGATACTGCACTCTGGAACTCCTCGTGGGAGCACCTCTTGTCTGCCTTGACCAAGCGGCTATCCTCCTAGACCTACAGATCTCTTAACCTTCCCAACCACTCATTATCCTCAAGGTTGTCCTCCAAGCCCTCCCGATCTACTCCTTCTCAGCGCTAGCCGCTCCAAAGTTTGTGCTCAATACCATCAAAGGCCTTCAACGGAACTTCATTTGGCAGGGACTCAATACAGGGAAGAAAATGGATTTGGTCAGCTGGGACAAGCTCTATCGACCCAAGGAGCAAGGCGGCCTAGGGCTAAGGGATCCTGTCATCATGAACAAGGTCCTCAGTGCCAAGATTTGGTGGCGTTGGCTAAAAAGCCCCAAGGACCTATGGGCCCGACTTTGGAGAAAGAAATATGCTCCAAATGTGGCAGAGAAAAACTTAATCCGGTGGGACGAAGACAACCAGGGCTCCTTAATATGGACTGCGGCCATGCAGAATAGGCGACTGGTGACTGAACACGCTTTCTGGGAAATCCGGAATGGGAAGACTGCCCTGTTTTGGCAAGACTCTTGGCAACAATGGCCGATCCTGGGTAAGGAGGAATGGGCCCTTAACATCTACACTCAGGCCAATCGGACAGGACTAATAGGAGTGGCCGATTATTGGAAGGTCGACTCCCAGGGAGATACGTGGCGCCAGTGGCACGTGGATAGGGAACGCCTCAACTTGGAGCCAAACAAGAATCTAGGTCGTTTGCAGGAGGAATTGGAGAAGCGGAAAATTCCCATAATAGAAGGAGAGGACATTCTGAGGTGGGGACACAAACCACGAGGCACCTTCAGCACACGAGAAGTATACCGGCTCAGGGCTCCCTCAGACCCCCCCCCCCAACACACAATTATGGAGCAAGCTCTGGAATCTTAAGCATTGGCCGAAAGTTACCCTCTTCCTCTGGCTAGTCGCACATTCCAGCATTCTCACCTGGGACAACCTATCGAAAAGGGGATTTGTGGGGCCCTCTATGTGCTTAATGTGTGGCGAGGCAGAGGAAACAATGGAACATGTCATCAACTCCTGCCATTACACTGCCCAGATCTGGGATCAGGTGGCGCTGGTTATGCGTACTTTCGATCGTCGTAGGGACAGCATTATGGAGACCATTGCTAATTGGCGGGACCAGGCTTTCCGTTCACCCCTCCTTAATTGTGTCTAACCGCTTATACCAGGCTTCATTCTTTGGAAAACCTGGAAAGAAAGGAACAGTAGACTCTTCAAAGGCCTTTCCCTCCCGTGGCAACACCGATGGCAATTGTGCTACTGTAACATCTTGGAATCCCTCCCCCCCCAGCTCTGAGCCGAAGATTACCTCAACAAGTACCCAGACAAACTCCCCGTCCTCCAGTTCTGGTCTCCACCCTCCTC
>ML785530.1:235147-255032 GCA_009831015.1 Picea engelmannii | reverse complement strand
TCAGAGTAGCCCCACCTCCTGGTCCCCCCCCTCGAAGGACTTCATCAAGCTCAATTTCGACGGGGCCTCCAAGGGCAATCCGGGACCAGCAGGTTATGGAATAGTCTTCCGCAATCACAATGGGAAAATCCTTCTCATCAGCGCTGGCTCCATCAGACACTCCACGAACAATGCAGCAGAGCTCTGGGGCCTTACTAAGGGACTACAGATGGCCATCAAAAACAACTTTTCCAAATTAGTCGTGGAGGGTGATTCCCAAATCATCATCATCCTGCTGTGAAAAATTCTAAATGGAGTCAGCCCAGACAGAATCTCGCCCAGTTGGCGACTCCTGCATGGACTATAGTGTATCATTGATTCCCTGCGACTGGATCTGGCTATCATCCCTACTCACGTCAGAAGAAACGCGAATCAAGTGGCGGATGAACTAGCCAATATAGGCATCAATAGGCAAGAGTCGGAATTCATATGCAACTCGGCTCTGGAACCTGATCACCCCATTCTTCAGCAGTGCATTCGCAAAGCTAGACTGGTGGATGCTTCCCTGGATGGGGTGTTATTGGAGGACACGGGGCAAACGGAGTAGAGCAGAGATCGCCAACGGGGCACGGAGCCATGTGATGGGCTCATGCCCCCACCCACCACCCTCCCACGCCTTTAATACCTCTCATGTCAATCGAGCGGGCATTAACGCCTCTCCCTTCCGTCGTAAATGTTATGGAGTTGCTCCTGGTTATGGCTCATTGTATGGTTCACTGTTTGAGCTAGTGGCAGAAGGCGCTCTCCCACCCGAGGCCATGGTCGACGCGGGCTAGTGCAGGAGGCCCCCCGGAGACTCCCCTTCACATATGGACCTTCGCCTGCCGCATCAATCCTTCCATGCCGAACCACAAGCCAAGGCTGAGAGGGAGGCCTCGACGGGGCTCTCCCTGGAGACCTCGTCGGCCTACGGCTCCCCCCTCTGCGCAACCTCCCTCGAGAGCATCCACCCATCACCTTGCGCTCGTTCCTCGGTCGCTCAGCTCGGCCTTGCACGTCATTCACTCGTTGTCGATGGCTGCACCATCCCACCCTCATCTCTCAGCTCCTCCTGGTACCTCTGCAGCCCAGAACCCGTCCCCCTCGCGCGACCAACCTCATAAGGATCACCCCTCTGCGGACACAATCCACGGTGAGCAAATCAAAGACAAGTTGTCCATCCTCCATGGCCTAGTCTTCGAACTTCGTCGGGGGGTGGAGGATTTACAGTTTCGCCTAGAGCTAAACAATGAGAAGATTGAGTTGTTCCTCCAGCTCCTGTCCTCTCTGGAGGAGGCTGTCCCTACAGACGCGGGAGGAGCGACCTCCAAGCCTGGACCAACTGACGACATTGGAGGCGTCAAAGCGGATGAGCGGAAGGAACCCGGCGCAACCCCCCACTGTGTAGATGTTATGATGCATTCTGGAGAAGAGCTCGGGCAGAAAAGAAAGGATAGCAAGACCGTGGCCAAGCCTCAGACGCAGGACACCGCGAGGAGCAGTCTGAGCATCGACACCACCACGAAGGTCGAAGTGCAATGGGGGGATGGAACAGCGATCATCGAAGAGGAACCTTGGCCGGGGGATCTCCAAGGCACCTGGCCAGGTTACGTGTCAAGCATCTAGGTTACGTGTCAATTTCTGTTGCTGAGCATATAAGTCTCAGACTTTAATGCTAAGTAGGCTTTATAAAACTCTTGATGACTAAGTGGCTGAATGGGCTGGTTTCCCCTTTGTCGGGGCAGCTCCATCAGCATAATTAGACTATGACTGTACCTGGGATCTCCCTTTTTGCCTCTGGAAGGTTTTTTTAATATATTTTTCACTTCTTTCTTAAAAAAAAAAAAAGATGCCATATGGCTAATGAATAATCAACTGAAGAAGATTTAAAGTTTTAGCAAATTCAAGATGAATTTTATATACGTTAACATCCACGACACTAAGAACCACATATTGTTTGTGGAATTCAAGTCAAGTCAAGATATGAATGCATTTTGATCACACATATCATGACATTGAAAAGTAATCCTAGATATTTTTGAGTGAGTGGTAGCTTATTCAATGCATAAAGTCCATGTGCATGTGTACGTGAAGATTTAATTCCATCGTTTTCAGTGTTAACCATCGTATCTACTTTTTCATTTATTTTGTTTGAAGGATAGCTGGCCTTTCTTCAACTTTGATTTGATTATTTTTGGACATGGATGGGGTCACACCTAACAAAAATTCCAGACCTTTCACAATAAAATTCATAAAGTAAACATGAAAATATTTTCCATGGGAGAAAAATCCTAACTTGGAATTAAAGGAGGGCATGGGCAATATAACATAAAGAATGGGGAAAATGTAAAAGTAATCTAAATATTATGAGTGTGCACCTTAAATACGCCCTTCGTACCCCCAATTGTGTGCCAAGAAAGAAAATTTCTTATCAAGCTTCAAAATATTTAGCTAAGGAATATATCAATTGCATAGGTCGTAGGATCGAGTCTCGCGTATTACAAGCATGTGCTCCAAAAATTGGTGATTTGCAATGAGATGAGCAGGTGTGACCTAAATATTCTAATCTTCATGTAAACATTTAAACAATAAAACAAGCATAAATTAATACAAACAAGTAGTGATTTCAAGTTCAAATCAAACCAAAAAAACCAATGATGCTAATAATTGTTGCTCAAATGGATCAACTCTCACATATTTGAACTTCAAACTCTGGAAGGGCATCTGATCCAATCGATAAATCGAATGAGACTCCAAATGCCACAATATTGGGTGGTTATTCTTTTCAAAAATGGAAATAACTGGTTATTATTTTATTTCTTTTAATAATTCATAAGTCACAAGGATTGATGTTGGAGAAAGATACTATTAATATTGGGAAGAAAGAGAAACATGGTATGTCATTTACTGCAATATCTCGAGTTAAATATTTGAATGGTATACGATTTCAACCTCTCTTTTCATATAATCAATATCAAAAGATGGCAAAACTAGTAGGTGTGACTATAAGAAAATCATTAGAAGATAGATTGAGATTGATCACATTGTAAACTACTTGTAATTGACTATGTATTCTTATTATTCACATTTTTCATCATTCAATATTGTTATTTTATTTCTATTCAACTTATTCATCATGTAACTCATGAAGTATACTTATGAATAATACTTTATGTGTTCTCAACATGGTGAGGAAATTGAGTAAATTGAAAATGATCGGATTCATCTAACCCTTTCTCAATAATACTCTATATACTTTCAATCAACTGAGGAAAGTGAGTAAATTTCAAATCATCAGATTAATCTTAGACATATACATATGCATAGTGTTGATCATCTACAATTTATGTCACCATAATAAAAACTGAAGAAGATAGATTGACATTAATCCTTCTTGATAATGCTCGCTATACTTTCAACCAACTAAGGAAAGTGAGTAAATTTCAAATGATCAAATTAATCTTAGACATGTGGTTAAGAACATGTGTTTCCTTTTAAGAGGTCACAGGTTAAAATACAGAGGGGGGTAGGGTATGTACACCTTCGTAGGTGGAGGAGGGTCCCTTATCCCACAGACAAGGGGGTCTCGTACTCCAATTTGGTGTTTGGTTTGGTCGTGACTTTAAAATTAGATTATTATTATTATACAATGTTGATTATCAACAAATTTTGTGTGACATCCCATGACCGAAACCGGCCTCCATCTTAACTCTGAATCTATCAAGCGTCGAGAGGGATCAAAATTCTTGAGGTGCAAACTTTTTCTCAAGTTTTTCACTCTAAAATAGGTTTGCACCTCCAGAGATTTGATCCCTCTTGGTGCTTGATAGATCTAGGTTTGGATCAAAATTCTTGAGGTGCAAACTTTTTCTCAAGTTTTTCACTCTAAAATAGGTTTGCACCTCCAGAGATTTGATCCCTCTTGGTGCTTGATAGATCTAGGTTTAATATGGATCTAGACTGGTACGTGATCATATCAACCTTACTTGTTTTAAGAAATAGAGACATGTATACTCTGTGATGAAGAGAAGTTGGCACTCATACTCTACATCAATCTATCAGTCTGATATTGTTTTTTCTAGAGCCATAGTTCTTCCAAATCCTATACGAAATGTGGTTGTTTCCAGTTGTTTATTTTGCAAATTTCTCTACAATTTGAAGCCTCGACCATTAAATATCATGCAAGAAAGTCATTGTATTTTCTATGCAGATCAAGAGATTTGAGAGAAGAAAATGGATTCTCTATTGAGCACCATGCAGTAGCTACTCAATGTATAGGATAACCTGGAGAGGCCCCTCAACGCTTGGACGAGCGTTGTGCAACAACTGTTCAGTGTGCAAGATGACCTGGAGAGACTCCTCAATGCCCAGACTCGCTCTTATGTCTATGACACAAATGTCATGGCTTTGTCTCCTATGTATGTCTAAGAATACTCCAACTCTTACGTCTTTAAAGTTTATAGGGAAATCCTTATCTCAACTGTAGATCCTGTCCATGCAACAAGCATGGAGCAAACTTAGCAGAAGAAAAGGGTTGACTTTGCTCTGTGTCCGTTGGATGGACGGAATCTGCAATCAAGTTAATTTAAGAGATTTTATAGTCTAGGCCTTAAATCCAACGACATCAAGGTATCTCAAAATGCTTAAATCTCCTTCCATATCACAAATTTTTTCTTTTTTTCTTTTTGGTTTCTTCTGTTTTGGCCATCTGCGAGGGTTTTGTTGAGATGTGTTATGTTCTGTCTTCTGATAGTTCAAGTGGATGATGAAAATTTTCTGAACATCATCAACAAATGGAGGAATTAAAAGGGGAAGTGAACTACATTAGCATGGAGTGCAGGGTCGGGAAGTTCATGAGGAAATTTACCCTGCATTTTTTACTACAACTTACAGGCCATGTTTGCCTCATATTAGGATGGAGTGCTTACCATCACCTGTCACAAGATTTCCCGCTGAAGCCGAAGAAACCTAAAACCATTGAAGTTAAAATTTCATAAATCCTTAGTTGTGCATGCAGAACTCCAAATCTTTGGTGAATGTTGTACGGCTTTGTTGCCCCTCCCTAGTTAGATTTTGCATGTTTTTTCTTCCAAGATTGAGAAATAGTTCATTCCTAACAGCTGCCTGTGGAATCATATATTATCAACCTTTTGAACCGTATATCCAGAAGTGCACCTTCGTCGTGAGAGAGTAAATGAAATCGTTGCATGCTTCCATAACCTAAGCATCAATTTCAAAGATATATAAAATCCTTCGTAGGCATGCTTTTGCTAAAGCATATCAATTGATGAAATTTCAAAGTAGGTTGTTTGACTCTGTATTAAGGTTGGCACCCTGGAGTTTCCATGTGTATTAAATAACTTTCATCAGAGTTGTGTCTTCCCAAAACATCTTTCCAAATTCCTGGCAGTTTGCTGGATTGAAATTCATCACCACACACAACTTGATGTCAGTCTTTTGAATTTGATATTGTTTTTGAATATTATGCAATTTAACTTAAGTTGAAAGTCGAAGTCATTCCTCCCAACTAACCTTACTGAAATTTCATTTTTTATTAAGAATACACACAATATAAACACATTTTCAAAACTGTTGTTATATCCAATTTATATTGAGAGAATCTCTCAACAACCTCAAACAAATCGAAACCAATCACTACCCAATTATATTGTAAGCAATATCTCCAACATAAAAAAATAATCACAAAATTGTTGTTCTTGGAAAGACTTCCAATTCTGTCATAATAAGTATTTTATATGGTAATCTACATCAAAAATTTAATAGTCACAATGATTTAATTCAATTTCTTATGCACTTTCTATTTATAACTACGGTGGTCTCTTTTAAATAAAAATTTGAAGGTGTATTTACTTAGATCAACCTCTTCTCACAACAAATCCGCCCTTGTCATTTTCTCTATGAGCAGTTGTTTCTTTTCACACTAATCATGAACAACACCAATTTGTTATTTTTCCCAGTTAATGTCCAGATTTAAATCTGCCCAATCAATCTCGGTGATATTGATAAATTGTTATTCTTCACGGCCAATGTCCAAGTTTAAGTTTGAATTTGCACAATCAATCTCAATAGTATCGATAAACTATGTTATTCAGGGTTCAATAACTATTATTTGTTCATAAATGAAGTCACTAACAGATCTAGAAAGCCTATTCATTTCCAGAATATTCGTGATGCTAAATTTACAGGTGAGTATAAATTATTTTTCATCAAACGTCATCGTTAATGGCAGATTGCAAGACCAATTATCTATTGTATTAGAACTTGTGTTCTATGTTGTTGTATGCCGTTTGTAGGGAGCTCTTTCAGCTTTGGAATGTGGTAATGAGCTCGTCCATGGAATCTGCTCTTACTAAGTTTCTTTGGCAGATTATTTAAGGGTAGATAGGAAACATACTTTTAAGAAGAAAGGAGTAATGCAGTTCCTTGGATGGCATTATCTCTTAGAACAAGAGAAGCCATAACCTAAAATTTCCACAAAAGTGGAGAGAACTCTTAACCTTCCTTACTGTGAAGCCCAAAAACCCTCAATAGAACATTGTGAAAAGACCAGGAGAAGTTGAAAACATACCAAATAATTCTTTGAAAAATCTGCTAAGTCGAAGAACGAAGAAACCCAGAACAACACCTCAGAGCCATTCAAAATCAGCGTTAAAATGAAAAGAGTTCGAGGAAAAATCCATAGAAATAAGATACATATAAAGGGTCCAACACCACATTACTGAGTAGAACTCAAAATGTTTCATGACAAACTTCTACAGGTTGAAGTCATAATGGGTCGATTGGACACTATCGAGCCGCCTCTTGCTCTAGTAAGACCAATTTTCGAGTTCCCATATATCATCTGGAAAAATGAAACTGCCCCAGTCAGAACACTTTCCTCAATCGCTGGAAGTTTCTAAATATTATGTTTGCAAATATTATCTGGAATATTTCGAATCGCTGGAAGTTTCTAAATATTATGTTTGCAAATATTATCTGGAATATTTCGAATCCGCTTATAGTCTAAACGTTCGATGTTTTGGAATTTTTATCGGCATATTTTTTGATCAATTTTTACTGAAATCTGGCCAAAAATTGTTGGAACTTCATATTTGAGTGATTGAATTTGTATAATTAGAATGCCCTGAGGGTTTTTCAATGTGATGAATCCATTTAAACATTCAAAAAAACAATTTAAACAACAAAAAATGGTGATTTCACCAATATCTATTTCGTCGAATTCAAGTGAAAAAAGTTTGAAAAATCAAATGTTTAGACAATGTTTTTCCACGAACACTTTTCATCCATATTTGGAATCTGGAAGAAAGTTCTCAAATATGACATGGGAAACTGCTCCAATCATAACACTTTCCACCAATATTTATTTCCTTGAATTCAAGTAAAAAAGTTCAAAAAATCAAATGTTTAGACAACCTTTCAAATAGAAGAAGCTCACCATCCTAAGTCTAAGTTTTTTTATAAGAAGACTAAAACTAAATTACAAATTAAATTAAAAAGGAATGAAGTAAATCAAGTTAAGAATTAAGAAAATGTGAAATATATCTAAAGATATAAGGCACATATGTGCCAGAAAATATTAAAAGGGAGTTTTAAAATAAGAAAGAAATAAAGATGAGAGAATAGGGTACTCATAGAAAGGAATCTAGAGTCTAGCTACCACTAATCTAACTAGAAGAAGACTCTTGTTTTAACTCTAACTCAGATTTAGTAAAGCTTCATTCATTAAATAAGAATCTCGGGAATAAAGAGACAACTAGGAGCGATTTAAGCAGCGCATTTAGAAAAGGTGAAGGAATTTAACTTTTAATTAAAATAAAATATGTAATTATTGGTGCAACTTGAGAAGAGGGTGACAAGTGTGAGAATGAATAATTCTAATTTATTTAATTAAAAAGAAAATTAATTGTGCAAGTGGGGATGTGTCAGTAAGGAAATTCCTATAAAGAAAATACTCGAAATGGGAAAGAAAACACACTATTATGGGAAAAGTTATGCTGCCAAAATCATTTTGAATGGTTTTACTTGTGAGAGTTGGGATACCAAGCTTGAGATACAGTGGTGGATTCACCTTGTAAGGCAAGCTTGGAGCTAGATTATTTATGGTTTTGTGTGTGTGGCCCATTTGCGGCCCGAGGGGCTAAGGGGGAAGAAGAATGTCCCTAGCATTGGTTGGGAGGTATCGAGGAAGTCTCTACGATTAGCAAGTAAAGGGTCAGGAGGAGCATCGTCGCGGAAGAACATCTTCGATTTCTTCGCCATCGGTTACGATATTTTATTTGAGATTGTAAATGCATTAAGCTTTTATTGTATGTAAGGAATTATTAGAACTTCGCCATGAATGGTGATGTAAATCTAAAATTAGTTGACAAGCCCCTTATTGGGTTTTTCATGAGGTCTAGAAAGTGAATGTGTTGGTATTGTTGCCATTTCTATTTATTCGATTTATACTTGTTCACTACTAGCTGGTTTACGCATTGAAAATGTTAGGATATAGTTATTCGTTGTTGGTGGATATATTTCCCAACACAGATTTTTGGAGGTTGTCATTGGTTGTTTATCAGAATTTTAAAAGTTTATGTTGGCTTGGCAAACCTCCTACTCCCAATGAAACTGTAGATTTGTATTATCCTAGTGTAATGGTTGAAATTTTCTGAAGGATTCCCTGTAACAAAAAGGGGATTCCATGCACATATTGATGTATTATCAGCTTCATCATTGTTATTATTTTGGGATTCAATTTTTGTTTAAACCTGTATTGTCGAAGATAATGTATCGTTAACCTATTTCCTGGATTAACAAGCTAATTGGAAACCTCATATAACACATTTACTTTCACCATTGTGGTATACTATTCAAAATACATAATTAAAGAGAAGGAAAATACGTAGCAAATGTTTCTCGTGTATACATCTATATACGTATAATATGACTAAAGTTGAAGTGTTGTGACGGCGAGTGGGATAATATTTTGTTTTTATGTAAGAAAATAACGATGAATATACCATGGATATCTTGATCCATATACCTCCCTCGTTTCTTCTTAAACCCAATTGACATACTATCTCACTAAGTCTTTGGGCACCACTTTTTTTGTTTAAATAAGTCTCATAGGGATCCGAGCAAGTCCTCTCCTTTCATTATTCAAAATCTTGTATTCTCTTCTCACTTCTAAATTGAATTGAACACATATCATTGACAGGAGATGATGTAATAGATCACCCTTGCCGAATTAATATTCAAAAGAATTGGACTATGTAGTGTTAGGTGTACGGTTAGATTTTTAGAGAATAACCAAGCAGGTTACGACTGTTTTATTTAGTTTTTATTTACCTTAGCTATGAAAATTCGAAAGCTTCAACCGTTTTTCTCTTATGGCTACCCTCATTCATTCTCCACTAGTTTACAGGAGTTGTGATTGCAATGGATCTCCTTCTTAACGAAGTTTCCGCTGAGTGAAATTTGAACGTGGAAAAATTTGTGACTGTATCTCCAGTAATAATCGGTCACTTAAACTTATCTTGGGTATTCTTTGTTTTTTTTGTTACGTGGCAATTCTTTTTGAGGTTAACTCCATGTATATATAGCCTGAGTGGGCCTAATGGTTAAGAACATGAGTTTCCTCTTAAGAGGTCACAAGTTCAAATCCAGAGGGGGGTAGGGTATGTATACCTCCGTAGACTTTACCAGTCAAATCATTGGGCGGAGGGGGTCCCTTATCCCACAAACAAGGGGGTCTCATACACCAATTTAGTGTGGCTTGTCTCATACACCAATTTAGTGTGGCTTGGCCGTGACCTTAAAAATAGATTATTATTATTACTATGCTTCCGCTTGAACTCTTAATGTGTCTACCCTTAATTCTCATGAACTTTAGTGACTTACGTTTTTAGATAGAATGTAATCTATCCTTGTTGAATGTAATCTATCCTTGTTACCCAGTGTTTGTCGTTGGATTTTGTGTTATTCATCCGTGTGTTATCACTAAGTAAATCGCAATGTTTAACTGCCGGGTAAGTAGTTTTCAGCGTTTGATTGGGAGGTATTGTAGTGGACCGGTTCTTTTAGGGGTTGAGGTTCCTTGGGCGCGTAGTGATCTAGAGGATGCACCTCGTTGTTGAGTTTCATTTAGTTCCTTAAATTGAAGTATAAGTCAATTTTAAGTTCTTTATTTACATTATTTAAATAAGACTTGGGTCTCTTAAACTCATATGAATGGATGGTGGATGGATATAAAATGTCTTATTAAAGTATTCAATAAGTTTTGATTTGATTCTTACAAATAAATGTGTCATTATTATGATTCCCTTATATATGTAATATATATTGCTCTTATAAATAAATGTGCAATTAAATGTGATCCCTTATATTTAGTAAGTATTGCTCTACAAATAATTGAGTAATCAAATATTCATTTCCTAATATATTTATTAAGTGTTGCTCAAGAAGATTTATCTTTTATTATCTAATATTTGGAAATGAAAAGTAGTATTGAATTCTTATGTTTTGCTTAAAAATATTTGATCGCCTTATAGGTTCTTACATTTAGATACGCCATTAATTTAAATTCCTTATATTGGGAAAATAAGATATCCCCTAATACAAGGATACCTAGATGAGCGACATAGTTGTTGTATTAATACGAAAGTTGGAATCACTCGATAAACGAGGCTTGACCTAGAAGGAACCTGACTTGATAAAATACTATTGATAATTAGAAATAGACTTTAATTGATTTAGAATTATACTTATGCTCTTGTGGTTCTCTCATTTTTATGTATTATCCTCTTGCTCAAAATTGTACCTAACCTTGCGTAAAAGATTGATTGTTTATAGTAGATCATTCCATTGCACCTTGAGGAAATGAAGTTTAAGTATGGTTGGTAAAGCTAGTCTTGATTGAGATTTATGATTGGATTAATGGGATTTAGATACCTCCTTGTTCCTCAAAACAGTCGCCATTCCTGAGACCTTAAATGGTCAAAATCAATCGGATGAATCATGGACTTAAGCGTTGCTTATGTGTCTTGGAGGTCCTAACCATGCAGAATAGGTTGGGTAGGTATTTGCCTTTAATATTCAGTGACATGGTTGATCAATTATTAGTATCTTTCTTTAGTTGATCGTGATGTGTTGATTTGTGTCGCTATTTTATGATATGTGTTGATTATGTGTCGTTATTAATTATGTTAATCCGTTGATTATGTATCATTATTAATTATGTTGATGCGTGATTATGTGTTGTTATTAATTAGGATGTTGTGTCAATGGTGTTGTTATTCATTATGTGGTGACGTTTTAATTTCCTAATGCAAATAAAAAATAATATTTACCTATTGTACATCACTAAATGTAGACGTAACAAGAGGGATTGTTACATATGGTATCAAAGCCAGTTCAACCTTGTGAATTAAGACTGTTACGCCTTCCCCTGTGTTAAACTTATGACTTATACCTTATCGCTAATTAAAATTTGAATTTTGTCCATCCAAGTAATCATGGTTAGAGGAAGTCATGAAGGTAGATGACATGGTGCTAGGGGAGAATGTGCGACGCCTCCAGTAGCATCCATGCCAGAGGGGTCTAACCCCTAGGGAGAAGAACAAGTCATTAGGTAGGAGCACGTTTTTGTGGGAGATGTGGTTGGTTTGATGAGGTCCTTTCATAGGATGTCAGAGGTCTTGATTAACCGACTAGATAGAGAGGAGGCCAAAGCATCTGCACCTAATGAGGGTTCACAATGCGCTCCAACTGGTAGTGGTATCATTCACAGAGAACTCGAGAAGGTGAAGTTTCCCGAGTTCATGGGTGCCACGGACGGCTCAACCGTTGAGGCATGGTTGGAGAACATGGTGATGTGCTTTGTAATTTGTCACTACACCGCCAACATGAAGGTATGCATGGCAGTCTTTCAGCTGAAGGGGATCACTCTTCTATGGTGGAAGACGCTCCTACCTCAACTAAACATGATCGTCGAATACGTGTCATGGGAACTGTTCGAGGAGTGGTTCCAAGAGAGGTATTTTTTAGAGGAATCCATTGAGCACCAGCTCAATGAGTTCAATGCCTTACGATGGGGTGGTCGTACGGTGCCAGAGTTTGAGGCCAGATTTATGGAGTTACTTCGGTATGCTCCACATCTGAACACGGAGAAGCTAAAGGTCAACAAGTTTGTGCTCAGCCTTAACTTCAACATTTGTGTGAAGGTGAGGATCCTAATGCCTCGGACGTTGCACGATGCAGTCTAGAAGACCCTCATGGCTAAGGAAGAGCTTACTAGCGGGGGTCAGGGCAAGACTCCTGCAAGACCGACTGGACAAATGACATCAGGAGCGCAACAGCATCAGACACCAACCAGATAGGTAGGAGGACATCAAGATATGCCTAGAGGGCCCTTGTTCATGACACCATGATGATCGACTCCTCAATAGAGGACCATCGCATCAGCAGTAGTGTATCCCAAAGCAACAGCAGTTTAGGCATGTTCATCATAATATACCAAGATCTCAGGCTAGTAGGCCAACAGCTTCTACTTCAGGGACTAGGAATACTGGACTAAAGACTAGATGTTGGACCTGTGGAGAGCCACATTATAGGCGATAATGTGCGATTGAGAAGGCCAAAGTGGTCAGATCAATAGGACACACTATAGTTGGAGATTTTGGCAAGGCCCACATGATTCATGCAGCAGTCAATAACCGCCAGGTCGAGCACTAGTCCACTGTGCTCGAGACATCAGGTACAATCGTCGACCAAACCTTTAGCATTTTGATAAATCCAAGTGCTACAGAGAGATTTATTTCTAGTGCAATGCTAAAAAGAATTAAGGTAAAAGAAGTCGATCAAGTCGATTTTAAATGTGTGGAAATAGATTTGGGTGCCAAATAGAAGGTTGGAGGAAGGGTTACGGACTGTAGCATTAACTTGGGAGATTTTGTAATGAAGGCCAACCTATATGTCATGATCTTAGGATCTTATGACATAGTGATCGGTAAGGACTGGTTGGAATCGCATGATGCGATACTCAACTGTAATACAAAATGGTTAAGTTTGATCGATGAAGAGGGACATAGAAGAGTGATGGTAGGAAGAAACCATGGAGTGTCCTTGAGGTTCATATCTTACCTACAACTACAAAAGAGCATGCGCAAGGGATGTAAGTTATATGTAATCTTAGCGCTAAACGAAAAGGATGAGGCGAAAGAATTAGAAAACCTTATGATAGTACAAGAGTTTGTTGATGTGTTTCCAGAAGAGTTACCAGGTTTGTCGCCCGAAAGAGAGTTGGAGTTTACAATCGAATTGAAACATGGAACTGAACCGATATCAAGAACGCCTTGTCGGATGTCAACGCCTAAGTTGCAGGAGTTGAAAATGCAATTGAAGGAATTGTTGGACTTGGGACTTATACATCCAAGTGTGTCACCTTGGGGTGTGCCTGTTATTTTCATAAGAAAGAAGGATGGATCATGGAGACTTTGTATTGACTACCGTCAATTGAACAAAGTGACGATCAAGAACAAGTATTCATTGCCAAGAATAGACGATTTGTTTGATCAAATGAAAGGAGCGACGGTGTTTTCAAAGATTTACTTGAGATCAGGATATCGCCAGTTACAAATTAAAGAGGAAGATATTCCTAAAATCGTTTTTAAGATGAGGTTAG
This sequence comes from Picea engelmannii, assembly GCA_009831015.1. Classification (NCBI taxonomy): domain Eukaryota; kingdom Viridiplantae; phylum Streptophyta; class Pinopsida; order Pinales; family Pinaceae; genus Picea; species Picea engelmannii. Next base: position 241,330 of record ML785530.1, on the reverse strand, counting down.
GACACTATGAGTTTACAGTTCTACCATTTGTACTGACAAATTCCCTAGGGGTATTCATGAGTTTGATGAATGGGGTGTTCCGCAAATACTTGGACAAGTTTGTTCAAGTATTCATTGATGACATACTGATATATTCTCAGACGACAGAAGAGAATGATGAACATTTAAGCCTAGTACTACAGTGTTTACGAGAAAACAAATTATATGGGAAATTGTCGAAATGTTCTTTTTACCAATCGAAGATTCATTACTTGGGGCACATTATATCCAGTGAAGGTATAGATGTGGATCCAGCGAAAGTAGAGGCTATTATGTAATGGCCTGCATTGAAAAACATATAAGAAGTATGCAGCTTTATGGGTTTAGTTGGATATTACCAATGGTCCATTGAAGGTTTTTCGAAGATAGCAAATACGATCACAAAATTGTAGAAGAAAAACAATTAGTTTTTATGGACCGAGAAATGCGCAGAAGCATTTCAAAGGCTCAAGGAGTTGTTGACGATAGCCTTGATACTAAAATTCCCTGACAGGGACAAGGAATTCTTGGTATGCACATACGCATCCAAGGAAGGCTTAGGCGGAGTCTTGATGCAAGACGGTCGAGTGATCGCTTACATTTCAAGGAAATTGAGAAGGCATGAGGAGAACTACGCAACGCGTGATTTGGAATTATTGGCCATTGTATATGCCTTGAGAGTTTGGAGACACTATCTAATTGGATGGAAATTCGAACTAAATATAGATCATTGTGGAATACAACATATATTTATGCAAAGTGACTTGAACGCACGACAAAGGCGTTGGTCAGAACTAGTTAGCGAATATGACTTCGCGATTACCTACATAAAAGGTATGGTGAACAGAGTGGCAGATGCGTTGAGTTGGAGACCACACATATTCTCAGTAATATCTCTTCAGAAGAATCTTCGAGAAAATATTCTAACTATACAGATTGACGATGACTGGTACAAGGAAGTTAAGGAAAATATTAGACAAGACACCATGAAGGTACTAAGGTTTAAAGGTTATACATTGGACAATGACGAATTGTTGAGGTATAACAACAGAGTTTATGTACCGCCTAATGACAAATTAAGAATTGTGATCTTAAGTGAAGCACACTGAGTAGTGTACATGGCTCATCCGAGATTCATGAAGATGAAGGAAGACCTTAATCCTTTATTCTTCTGGAAAGGAATGAAATCAAACATTTTCAGTTACGTGGCGAGATGTCTAGAATGTCAACTAGTGAAGGTTGAAAATAGACATCCGACAGGATTATTACAGCCTCGCGTTATTCCAAAATCGAAATGGGAGGTCATTTTTGATGGAATTTATTTTTGGGTTGCCACTGACGACAAGGAGACACAATTCGATTTTCGTGGTACTAGACACTCTGACGAAGAGTGCACCCTTTATTCATGTACGTATGACGTATCAAGCGCCAGACATAGCTAGATTTTTTGTCAGGGAGATTGTGAGATTACATGGCATACCAAAAAGAATCATATCCGATAGAGGATCGATGTTTATAGGACTATTTTGGACCAGTTTCCAAGAGGCTTTGGGGACAAAATTGAACTTTAGTACAGCATATCACCCTGAGATAGACGGGCAGACAGAAAGAACGAAACAAATTTTGGAAAATATGTTGCGTATGTATGTAATGGACCAACAGAAATGTTGGGAATAATTCTTTCCACTGGTAGAGTTTTCATACAACAACAACTATCAAAGTGCCATCAAGATGGCACCGTTTGAGTTTCTTTACGGGCGACCATGTCAGACTCCACTAAGTTGGGATCGACTTGAGGATAGGGTCCTGGTAGGACCAGAAGTGATCCAAGAAATGGAAGAACAAATGCAAACAATAAGACAAAGGATTAAAGAAGTGCAAGATCGATAGAAGAGTTATGCTAATGCACAGCGCATTGACCACAGTTATGAAATTAGCGACCAAGTTTTCTTGCGGGTGAAATCACACAAGAGTTCGATCAAGTTTGGAAAGGGTTCTAAACTCTCTCCTAGGTTTATGGGACCTTTCGAAGTTATGGAAAGGAAAGGACTTGTGGCTTATTGACTAGCCTTGCCTTATTCTTTGAGGCATATGCACGATGTTTTTCATGTATATGTTTTGAGACATTATGTTAGTCATCCTACATGTGTGATTGACATGAGTTCTTTGCAGGTGTCGGATGAAGGTGCACTCACGGCAGAGCCAATCCGCATTATGGACCATCACATTCGACAACTATAGTGTTGAATAGTCGATCAGGTCAAGGTCCAATGGGACACTTATAGTTCGCACTCGGCTACCTGGGAGGACACATATGATATACGTCAACAGTTTCCTTACTTGTTTGATAGTTTAGACATATACATCTTGTCAGATACTTTTATTTACTGCATTTTATATATTGTACAACTTCGATACGAAGTTTAAAACAAGAGGAGGTGTATGTAACATCTCGCTCTTGTGAGCACATGTTATCGACTTATTCTTTGAGGACACTTGCATGCAAGTGATCCAGTTATAGTACATGGTTATTTGTTTCGATTATGGATTTTTTTATGGTTGAGATTTATTGTTATTTGATATATATGTATTGACAAATATTATTGACGAGCTTTTCCCTGAGTGTGCAGGACACTTGACAGATGGTGGATGTCGATGGCATCAATGGACCTCCTTGGACTCTCGATTGAGTCAGGGAGTGCATTGTGTTTTGTTTGAGTATTTCACTTTACGCATATGTGTCAAATAATTGATTTAGTATGATTATATATATGGATCAGTAACAGTGTTTTGTCAATGGATGCAGGCTGATGATAATTGCTAATATGACTCACATAAGCAATAAAGGGGCCATGCACAGAAACCAGATATTGAGGGAGAGGTGTGGAAACATCCTTGTCACAGCCTACTAGCACTCTCGCCATGGCTCAAATTGTAGGTTAACAATTACCTAGTTCAAGAGGTCAACGATGTCGTGGGGGAAGACTGATACAGTCGCTCACGAAGATTTTAAGGGGCGCACAATAAGGCGGAGTCCTTATTCCTTAGAAGCCCTTAGTCTCTCACAAGGTCGCACAAATGGAGTGTTGACTCCAAGGGTTGGACAACTACCAAAATCAGTCAAAGGCAAGTGGCACCCTTGGAGCATGGAGTTGCGTCTTGAAGGGCACGTTGCGTAAATAAAAATTGAGTCAATGAATCTAGGTGGCCTAGAAAATCTTGAGAGAATAATTAAACCTTGAAAAATCTTTAGGCCTTGCCGGATTTAATTAATTAATTAAAGATTCAATTTATTAATTAAAAATTCCAATAAAAGTCTAAGCCTATTCAAAAAAATTAAGCCTAAGTCTAAGTTTTTGTAAGAAGACTAAAACTAAATTATAAATTAAATTAAAAAGGAATGAATTAAATCAAGTTAAGAATTAAGAAAAGGTGAAATATATCTAAAGATTTGATATAAGGCACATGTGTGAAAGAAAATATTAAAAGGGAGTTTTAAAATAAGAAAGAAATGAAGATGAGAGAATAGGGTAAGCATAGAAAGGAATCTAGAGTCTAGCTACCACTAGTCTAACTAGAAGAAGACTCATATTTTAACTCTAACTCAGATTTAGTAAGGCGTCAGTCATTAAATAAGAATCTCGGGAATAAAGAGACAACTAGGAGCGATTTAAGGAGCGCATTTAGGAAAGGTGAGGGAATTTGACTTTTAATTAAAATAAAATATGTAATTACTCGTGCAACTTGGGGAGAGGGTGACAAGTGTGAGGAGGAATAATTCTAATTTATTTAATTAAAAATAAAATTAATTGTGCAAGTAGGGATGTGTCAGTAAGGAAATTCCTATAAAGCAAATGGTCTAAATGGGAAAGAAAACACACTGGTTATGGGAAAATTTATGCTGCCAAAATCATTTTGATTGGTTTTACTTGTGAGAGTTGGGATAGAAAGCTTTAGATAGAGTGGTGGCTTTACCTTGTGAGGAAATCTTGGAGCTAGAGTATTTATGGTTTTGTGTGTGTGGCCCCTTTGCGGCTCGGGGGACTAAGGGGGAAGAAGAGTACCCCTAACGTTGGTTGGGAGGTACTGGAGAAGTCTCTATGATTAGCAAGCGAAGGGTCGGGAGGAGCGTCTTCGCGGAAGAACATCTTCGATTTCTTCGCCATCGGTTACGGTATTTTATTTGAGATTGTAAATGCATTAAGATTTTATTGTATGCAAGGAATTATTAGAACTTCGTCGTGAATGGTGATGTAAATCTAAAATTAGTTGACAAGATCCTTATTGGGTTTTTCATGAGGTATAGAAAGTGAATGTGCTGGTATTGTTTCCATTTCTATTTCTTAAACTAAGTGTTGAAATTTTGATAGTTTCCCTTCCTTTTTAATTCCAAATTTGATTTCTACTTGTTCACTACTAGTCGGTTTACCCATTGAGAATGTTAGGATATAGTTATTCGTTGTTGGTGGATATATTTCCCAACACAGATTTTTGGAGGTTGCCATCGGTTGTTTATCAGAATTTTAAAAGTTTATGTTGACTTGGAAAACCTCCTAGTCCCAATGAAATTGTAGATTCGTATTATCCTAGTGTAATGTTTGAAAATTCTGAAGGATTTCCTGTAACAAAAAGGGGATTTTGTGCACATATTGATGTATTATCAGTTTCACCGGTTTTATTATTATGGGATTCAATTTTTGTTTAAACCTGTACTGTCGAAGATAATGTATCGTTAACCTATTTTATGGATTAATAAGCTAATTGGAAACCTGAGATAACACATTTACTTTCACCATTGTGGTATATTGTTCAGAATACATAATTAAAGAGAAGGAAAATACATAGCAATTGTTTCTTGTGTATACATCTATATACTTATAATATGACTAAAGTTGAAGTGTTGTGACAGCAAGTGAGATAATCTTTTGTTTTTATATAAGAAAATAGCAACGAATATACCATGGATATCTTGATCCATATACCTCCCTCGTTTCTTCTTAAACCCAATTGACCGACTATCTCACTAAGTATTTGTGCACCATTTTTTTTGTTTAAATAAGTCTCATAGGGATCAGAGAAAGTCCTCTCCTTTCATTATTCAAAATCTTGTATTATCTTCGCACTTCTAGATTGAATTGAACACCTCTCGTTAACAGGAGATGGTGCGACAGATCACCTTTGCCGGATTAATATTCAAACGAATCGGCATGTCTATTGTTAGGTGTACGGTTAGATATTTAGAGAATAACCAGGCATGTTACGACTATTTTAATTAGTTTTTATTTACCTTAGTAGTGTAAATTCGAAAGCTTCGACCATTTTTCTCTGTTGGCTACCCTCATTCATTCTCTACTATTTTACAGGAGCTGCAATTGCAGTGGATCTCCTTCTTAAACTTCTCTTGGGAATTTTTTGTCTTTTCTGTATAACTTTACGTGGCAATTCTTGTTGGTGTTAACTCCATGTAGATCTGCTACGCACTTAATTCCTCCTCTTTAACCAAGTTCGTTTCCGCTTGAACTCTTAGTGTGTCTACTCTTAATTCTCATGACCTTTAGTGACTTACGTTTTTAGATAGAATGTAATCTAGCCTTGAAACCCGGTGTTCCTCATTGGATTTTGCATTATTCATCCTTGTTTTATCACTAAGTAAATCGCAATTTTTAACTTCCAGAGGGTAAGTAGTTGTTAGTGTTTTGATTGGGAGGTAATGTAGTGGACAGGTTCTATTAGGGATTGAGATTCCTTGGGCGCGTAGTGATCTAGAGGATGCACCTCGTTGTTGAGTTTCGTTTAGTTCCTTAAATTGAAGTATAAGTCAATTTTAAGTTCCTTATTTACATTATTTAAATAAGGCTTGGGTCTCTTAAACTCATATAAATGGATGGTGGATGGATATAAAATGCCTTATTAAAGTACTCAATAAGTTTTGATTTGATTCTTACAAATAAATGTGTCATTATTATGATTCCCTTATATATGTAATATATATTGCTCTTACAAATAAATGTGCAATTAAATGTGATCCCTTATATTTAGTAAGTATTGCTCTACAAATAATTAAGTAATCAAATATTGATTTCCTAATATATTTATTAAGTGTTGCTCAAGAAGATTTATCTTTTATGATCTAATATTTGGAAATGAAAAGTAGTATTGAATTCT
>ML785530.1:141623-229148 GCA_009831015.1 Picea engelmannii | reverse complement strand
TTATCTTTTATTATCTAATATTTGGAAATGAAAAGTAGTATTGAATTCTTATGTTTTGCTTAAAAATATTTGATCGCCTTATAGGTTCTTACATTTAGATACGCCATTAATTTAAATTCCTTATATTGGGAAAATAAGATATCCCCTAATACAAGGATACCTAGATGAGCGACATAGTTGTTGTATTAATACGAAAGTTGGAATCACTCGATAAACGAGGCTTGACCTAGAAGGAACCTGACTTGATAAAATACTATTGATAATTAGAAATAGACTTTAATTGATTTAGAATTATACTTATGCTCTTGTGGTTCTCTCATTTTTATGTATTATCCTCTTGCTCAAAATTGTACCTAACCTTGCGTAAAAGATTGATTGTTTATAGTAGATCATTCCATTGCACCTTGAGGAAATGAAGTTTAAGTATGGTTGGTAAAGCTAGTCTTGATTGAGATTTATGATTGGATTAATGGGATTTAGATACCTCCTTGTTCCTCAAAACAGTCGCCATTCCTGAGACCTTAAATGGTCAAAATCAATCGGATGAATCATGGACTTAAGCGTTGCTTATGTGTCTTGGAGGTCCTAACCATGCAGAATAGGTTGGGTAGGTATTTGCCTTTAATATTCAGTGACATGGTTGATCAATTATTAGTATCTTTCTTTAGTTGATCGTGATGTGTTGATTTGTGTCGCTATTTTATGATATGTGTTGATTATGTGTCGTTATTAATTATGTTAATCCGTTGATTATGTATCATTATTAATTATGTTGATGCGTGATTATGTGTTGTTATTAATTAGGATGTTGTGTCAATGGTGTTGTTATTCATTATGTGGTGACGTTTTAATTTCCTAATGCAAATAAAAAATAATATTTACCTATTGTACATCACTAAATGTAGACGTAACAAGAGGGATTGTTACATATGGTATCAAAGCCAGTTCAACCTTGTGAATTAAGACTGTTACGCCTTCCCCTGTGTTAAACTTATGACTTATACCTTATCGCTAATTAAAATTTGAATTTTGTCCATCCAAGTAATCATGGTTAGAGGAAGTCATGAAGGTAGATGACATGGTGCTAGGGGAGAATGTGCGACGCCTCCAGTAGCATCCATGCCAGAGGGGTCTAACCCCTAGGGAGAAGAACAAGTCATTAGGTAGGAGCACGTTTTTGTGGGAGATGTGGTTGGTTTGATGAGGTCCTTTCATAGGATGTCAGAGGTCTTGATTAACCGACTAGATAGAGAGGAGGCCAAAGCATCTGCACCTAATGAGGGTTCACAATGCGCTCCAACTGGTAGTGGTATCATTCACAGAGAACTCGAGAAGGTGAAGTTTCCCGAGTTCATGGGTGCCACGGACGGCTCAACCGTTGAGGCATGGTTGGAGAACATGGTGATGTGCTTTGTAATTTGTCACTACACCGCCAACATGAAGGTATGCATGGCAGTCTTTCAGCTGAAGGGGATCACTCTTCTATGGTGGAAGACGCTCCTACCTCAACTAAACATGATCGTCGAATACGTGTCATGGGAACTGTTCGAGGAGTGGTTCCAAGAGAGGTATTTTTTAGAGGAATCCATTGAGCACCAGCTCAATGAGTTCAATGCCTTACGATGGGGTGGTCGTACGGTGCCAGAGTTTGAGGCCAGATTTATGGAGTTACTTCGGTATGCTCCACATCTGAACACGGAGAAGCTAAAGGTCAACAAGTTTGTGCTCAGCCTTAACTTCAACATTTGTGTGAAGGTGAGGATCCTAATGCCTCGGACGTTGCACGATGCAGTCTAGAAGACCCTCATGGCTAAGGAAGAGCTTACTAGCGGGGGTCAGGGCAAGACTCCTGCAAGACCGACTGGACAAATGACATCAGGAGCGCAACAGCATCAGACACCAACCAGATAGGTAGGAGGACATCAAGATATGCCTAGAGGGCCCTTGTTCATGACACCATGATGATCGACTCCTCAATAGAGGACCATCGCATCAGCAGTAGTGTATCCCAAAGCAACAGCAGTTTAGGCATGTTCATCATAATATACCAAGATCTCAGGCTAGTAGGCCAACAGCTTCTACTTCAGGGACTAGGAATACTGGACTAAAGACTAGATGTTGGACCTGTGGAGAGCCACATTATAGGCGATAATGTGCGATTGAGAAGGCCAAAGTGGTCAGATCAATAGGACACACTATAGTTGGAGATTTTGGCAAGGCCCACATGATTCATGCAGCAGTCAATAACCGCCAGGTCGAGCACTAGTCCACTGTGCTCGAGACATCAGGTACAATCGTCGACCAAACCTTTAGCATTTTGATAAATCCAAGTGCTACAGAGAGATTTATTTCTAGTGCAATGCTAAAAAGAATTAAGGTAAAAGAAGTCGATCAAGTCGATTTTAAATGTGTGGAAATAGATTTGGGTGCCAAATAGAAGGTTGGAGGAAGGGTTACGGACTGTAGCATTAACTTGGGAGATTTTGTAATGAAGGCCAACCTATATGTCATGATCTTAGGATCTTATGACATAGTGATCGGTAAGGACTGGTTGGAATCGCATGATGCGATACTCAACTGTAATACAAAATGGTTAAGTTTGATCGATGAAGAGGGACATAGAAGAGTGATGGTAGGAAGAAACCATGGAGTGTCCTTGAGGTTCATATCTTACCTACAACTACAAAAGAGCATGCGCAAGGGATGTAAGTTATATGTAATCTTAGCGCTAAACGAAAAGGATGAGGCGAAAGAATTAGAAAACCTTATGATAGTACAAGAGTTTGTTGATGTGTTTCCAGAAGAGTTACCAGGTTTGTCGCCCGAAAGAGAGTTGGAGTTTACAATCGAATTGAAACATGGAACTGAACCGATATCAAGAACGCCTTGTCGGATGTCAACGCCTAAGTTGCAGGAGTTGAAAATGCAATTGAAGGAATTGTTGGACTTGGGACTTATACATCCAAGTGTGTCACCTTGGGGTGTGCCTGTTATTTTCATAAGAAAGAAGGATGGATCATGGAGACTTTGTATTGACTACCGTCAATTGAACAAAGTGACGATCAAGAACAAGTATTCATTGCCAAGAATAGACGATTTGTTTGATCAAATGAAAGGAGCGACGGTGTTTTCAAAGATTTACTTGAGATCAGGATATCGCCAGTTACAAATTAAAGAGGAAGATATTCCTAAAATCGTTTTTAAGATGAGGTTAGGACACTATGAGTTTACAGTTCTACCATTTGTACTGACAAATTCCCTAGGGGTATTCATGAGTTTGATGAATGGGGTGTTCCGCAAATACTTGGACAAGTTTGTTCAAGTATTCATTGATGACATACTGATATATTCTCAGACGACAGAAGAGAATGATGAACATTTAAGCCTAGTACTACAGTGTTTACGAGAAAACAAATTATATGGGAAATTGTCGAAATGTTCTTTTTACCAATCGAAGATTCATTACTTGGGGCACATTATATCCAGTGAAGGTATAGATGTGGATCCAGCGAAAGTAGAGGCTATTATGTAATGGCCTGCATTGAAAAACATATAAGAAGTATGCAGCTTTATGGGTTTAGTTGGATATTACCAATGGTCCATTGAAGGTTTTTCGAAGATAGCAAATACGATCACAAAATTGTAGAAGAAAAACAATTAGTTTTTATGGACCGAGAAATGCGCAGAAGCATTTCAAAGGCTCAAGGAGTTGTTGACGATAGCCTTGATACTAAAATTCCCTGACAGGGACAAGGAATTCTTGGTATGCACATACGCATCCAAGGAAGGCTTAGGCGGAGTCTTGATGCAAGACGGTCGAGTGATCGCTTACATTTCAAGGAAATTGAGAAGGCATGAGGAGAACTACGCAACGCGTGATTTGGAATTATTGGCCATTGTATATGCCTTGAGAGTTTGGAGACACTATCTAATTGGATGGAAATTCGAACTAAATATAGATCATTGTGGAATACAACATATATTTATGCAAAGTGACTTGAACGCACGACAAAGGCGTTGGTCAGAACTAGTTAGCGAATATGACTTCGCGATTACCTACATAAAAGGTATGGTGAACAGAGTGGCAGATGCGTTGAGTTGGAGACCACACATATTCTCAGTAATATCTCTTCAGAAGAATCTTCGAGAAAATATTCTAACTATACAGATTGACGATGACTGGTACAAGGAAGTTAAGGAAAATATTAGACAAGACACCATGAAGGTACTAAGGTTTAAAGGTTATACATTGGACAATGACGAATTGTTGAGGTATAACAACAGAGTTTATGTACCGCCTAATGACAAATTAAGAATTGTGATCTTAAGTGAAGCACACTGAGTAGTGTACATGGCTCATCCGAGATTCATGAAGATGAAGGAAGACCTTAATCCTTTATTCTTCTGGAAAGGAATGAAATCAAACATTTTCAGTTACGTGGCGAGATGTCTAGAATGTCAACTAGTGAAGGTTGAAAATAGACATCCGACAGGATTATTACAGCCTCGCGTTATTCCAAAATCGAAATGGGAGGTCATTTTTGATGGAATTTATTTTTGGGTTGCCACTGACGACAAGGAGACACAATTCGATTTTCGTGGTACTAGACACTCTGACGAAGAGTGCACCCTTTATTCATGTACGTATGACGTATCAAGCGCCAGACATAGCTAGATTTTTTGTCAGGGAGATTGTGAGATTACATGGCATACCAAAAAGAATCATATCCGATAGAGGATCGATGTTTATAGGACTATTTTGGACCAGTTTCCAAGAGGCTTTGGGGACAAAATTGAACTTTAGTACAGCATATCACCCTGAGATAGACGGGCAGACAGAAAGAACGAAACAAATTTTGGAAAATATGTTGCGTATGTATGTAATGGACCAACAGAAATGTTGGGAATAATTCTTTCCACTGGTAGAGTTTTCATACAACAACAACTATCAAAGTGCCATCAAGATGGCACCGTTTGAGTTTCTTTACGGGCGACCATGTCAGACTCCACTAAGTTGGGATCGACTTGAGGATAGGGTCCTGGTAGGACCAGAAGTGATCCAAGAAATGGAAGAACAAATGCAAACAATAAGACAAAGGATTAAAGAAGTGCAAGATCGATAGAAGAGTTATGCTAATGCACAGCGCATTGACCACAGTTATGAAATTAGCGACCAAGTTTTCTTGCGGGTGAAATCACACAAGAGTTCGATCAAGTTTGGAAAGGGTTCTAAACTCTCTCCTAGGTTTATGGGACCTTTCGAAGTTATGGAAAGGAAAGGACTTGTGGCTTATTGACTAGCCTTGCCTTATTCTTTGAGGCATATGCACGATGTTTTTCATGTATATGTTTTGAGACATTATGTTAGTCATCCTACATGTGTGATTGACATGAGTTCTTTGCAGGTGTCGGATGAAGGTGCACTCACGGCAGAGCCAATCCGCATTATGGACCATCACATTCGACAACTATAGTGTTGAATAGTCGATCAGGTCAAGGTCCAATGGGACACTTATAGTTCGCACTCGGCTACCTGGGAGGACACATATGATATACGTCAACAGTTTCCTTACTTGTTTGATAGTTTAGACATATACATCTTGTCAGATACTTTTATTTACTGCATTTTATATATTGTACAACTTCGATACGAAGTTTAAAACAAGAGGAGGTGTATGTAACATCTCGCTCTTGTGAGCACATGTTATCGACTTATTCTTTGAGGACACTTGCATGCAAGTGATCCAGTTATAGTACATGGTTATTTGTTTCGATTATGGATTTTTTTATGGTTGAGATTTATTGTTATTTGATATATATGTATTGACAAATATTATTGACGAGCTTTTCCCTGAGTGTGCAGGACACTTGACAGATGGTGGATGTCGATGGCATCAATGGACCTCCTTGGACTCTCGATTGAGTCAGGGAGTGCATTGTGTTTTGTTTGAGTATTTCACTTTACGCATATGTGTCAAATAATTGATTTAGTATGATTATATATATGGATCAGTAACAGTGTTTTGTCAATGGATGCAGGCTGATGATAATTGCTAATATGACTCACATAAGCAATAAAGGGGCCATGCACAGAAACCAGATATTGAGGGAGAGGTGTGGAAACATCCTTGTCACAGCCTACTAGCACTCTCGCCATGGCTCAAATTGTAGGTTAACAATTACCTAGTTCAAGAGGTCAACGATGTCGTGGGGGAAGACTGATACAGTCGCTCACGAAGATTTTAAGGGGCGCACAATAAGGCGGAGTCCTTATTCCTTAGAAGCCCTTAGTCTCTCACAAGGTCGCACAAATGGAGTGTTGACTCCAAGGGTTGGACAACTACCAAAATCAGTCAAAGGCAAGTGGCACCCTTGGAGCATGGAGTTGCGTCTTGAAGGGCACGTTGCGTAAATAAAAATTGAGTCAATGAATCTAGGTGGCCTAGAAAATCTTGAGAGAATAATTAAACCTTGAAAAATCTTTAGGCCTTGCCGGATTTAATTAATTAATTAAAGATTCAATTTATTAATTAAAAATTCCAATAAAAGTCTAAGCCTATTCAAAAAAATTAAGCCTAAGTCTAAGTTTTTGTAAGAAGACTAAAACTAAATTATAAATTAAATTAAAAAGGAATGAATTAAATCAAGTTAAGAATTAAGAAAAGGTGAAATATATCTAAAGATTTGATATAAGGCACATGTGTGAAAGAAAATATTAAAAGGGAGTTTTAAAATAAGAAAGAAATGAAGATGAGAGAATAGGGTAAGCATAGAAAGGAATCTAGAGTCTAGCTACCACTAGTCTAACTAGAAGAAGACTCATATTTTAACTCTAACTCAGATTTAGTAAGGCGTCAGTCATTAAATAAGAATCTCGGGAATAAAGAGACAACTAGGAGCGATTTAAGGAGCGCATTTAGGAAAGGTGAGGGAATTTGACTTTTAATTAAAATAAAATATGTAATTACTCGTGCAACTTGGGGAGAGGGTGACAAGTGTGAGGAGGAATAATTCTAATTTATTTAATTAAAAATAAAATTAATTGTGCAAGTAGGGATGTGTCAGTAAGGAAATTCCTATAAAGCAAATGGTCTAAATGGGAAAGAAAACACACTGGTTATGGGAAAATTTATGCTGCCAAAATCATTTTGATTGGTTTTACTTGTGAGAGTTGGGATAGAAAGCTTTAGATAGAGTGGTGGCTTTACCTTGTGAGGAAATCTTGGAGCTAGAGTATTTATGGTTTTGTGTGTGTGGCCCCTTTGCGGCTCGGGGGACTAAGGGGGAAGAAGAGTACCCCTAACGTTGGTTGGGAGGTACTGGAGAAGTCTCTATGATTAGCAAGCGAAGGGTCGGGAGGAGCGTCTTCGCGGAAGAACATCTTCGATTTCTTCGCCATCGGTTACGGTATTTTATTTGAGATTGTAAATGCATTAAGATTTTATTGTATGCAAGGAATTATTAGAACTTCGTCGTGAATGGTGATGTAAATCTAAAATTAGTTGACAAGATCCTTATTGGGTTTTTCATGAGGTATAGAAAGTGAATGTGCTGGTATTGTTTCCATTTCTATTTCTTAAACTAAGTGTTGAAATTTTGATAGTTTCCCTTCCTTTTTAATTCCAAATTTGATTTCTACTTGTTCACTACTAGTCGGTTTACCCATTGAGAATGTTAGGATATAGTTATTCGTTGTTGGTGGATATATTTCCCAACACAGATTTTTGGAGGTTGCCATCGGTTGTTTATCAGAATTTTAAAAGTTTATGTTGACTTGGAAAACCTCCTAGTCCCAATGAAATTGTAGATTCGTATTATCCTAGTGTAATGTTTGAAAATTCTGAAGGATTTCCTGTAACAAAAAGGGGATTTTGTGCACATATTGATGTATTATCAGTTTCACCGGTTTTATTATTATGGGATTCAATTTTTGTTTAAACCTGTACTGTCGAAGATAATGTATCGTTAACCTATTTTATGGATTAATAAGCTAATTGGAAACCTGAGATAACACATTTACTTTCACCATTGTGGTATATTGTTCAGAATACATAATTAAAGAGAAGGAAAATACATAGCAATTGTTTCTTGTGTATACATCTATATACTTATAATATGACTAAAGTTGAAGTGTTGTGACAGCAAGTGAGATAATCTTTTGTTTTTATATAAGAAAATAGCAACGAATATACCATGGATATCTTGATCCATATACCTCCCTCGTTTCTTCTTAAACCCAATTGACCGACTATCTCACTAAGTATTTGTGCACCATTTTTTTTGTTTAAATAAGTCTCATAGGGATCAGAGAAAGTCCTCTCCTTTCATTATTCAAAATCTTGTATTATCTTCGCACTTCTAGATTGAATTGAACACCTCTCGTTAACAGGAGATGGTGCGACAGATCACCTTTGCCGGATTAATATTCAAACGAATCGGCATGTCTATTGTTAGGTGTACGGTTAGATATTTAGAGAATAACCAGGCATGTTACGACTATTTTAATTAGTTTTTATTTACCTTAGTAGTGTAAATTCGAAAGCTTCGACCATTTTTCTCTGTTGGCTACCCTCATTCATTCTCTACTATTTTACAGGAGCTGCAATTGCAGTGGATCTCCTTCTTAAACTTCTCTTGGGAATTTTTTGTCTTTTCTGTATAACTTTACGTGGCAATTCTTGTTGGTGTTAACTCCATGTAGATCTGCTACGCACTTAATTCCTCCTCTTTAACCAAGTTCGTTTCCGCTTGAACTCTTAGTGTGTCTACTCTTAATTCTCATGACCTTTAGTGACTTACGTTTTTAGATAGAATGTAATCTAGCCTTGAAACCCGGTGTTCCTCATTGGATTTTGCATTATTCATCCTTGTTTTATCACTAAGTAAATCGCAATTTTTAACTTCCAGAGGGTAAGTAGTTGTTAGTGTTTTGATTGGGAGGTAATGTAGTGGACAGGTTCTATTAGGGATTGAGATTCCTTGGGCGCGTAGTGATCTAGAGGATGCACCTCGTTGTTGAGTTTCGTTTAGTTCCTTAAATTGAAGTATAAGTCAATTTTAAGTTCCTTATTTACATTATTTAAATAAGGCTTGGGTCTCTTAAACTCATATAAATGGATGGTGGATGGATATAAAATGCCTTATTAAAGTACTCAATAAGTTTTGATTTGATTCTTACAAATAAATGTGTCATTATTATGATTCCCTTATATATGTAATATATATTGCTCTTACAAATAAATGTGCAATTAAATGTGATCCCTTATATTTAGTAAGTATTGCTCTACAAATAATTAAGTAATCAAATATTGATTTCCTAATATATTTATTAAGTGTTGCTCAAGAAGATTTATCTTTTATGATCTAATATTTGGAAATGAAAAGTAGTATTGAATTCTTGTGTTTTGCTTCAAAAGATTTGATCGCCTTATTGGTTCTTACATTTAGATACGCAATTAATTTAAATTCCTTATATTGCTAAAATAAGAAATCTCCCAATACAAGGTTACCTAGATGAGCGACATAGGGTTTGTATTAGTACGAAAGTTGGAATCGCTCGATAAACGAGGCTTGACCTGGAAGGAACCTGACTTGATAAAATATTATTGATAATTATAAATAGACTTCTAACTGATTTAGAAGGGTACTTATGCTCTTGTGGTTCTCTCATTTTTATGTATTATCCTCTTGCTCAAAATTGTACCTAACCTTGCGTAAAAGATTGATTGTTTATAGTAGATCATTCCATTTCACCTTAAGGAAATGAAGTTTAAGTATGGTTGGTAAATCTAGTCTTGATTGAGATTTATGATTGGATTAATGGGATTTAGATACCTCCTTATTCCTCAGAACAATCACCATTCCTGAGACCTTAAATGGTCAAAATCAATCGGATGAATCCTAGACTTGAGTGTTGCTTATGTGTCTTGGAGGTCCTAACCATGCAGGATAAGTTGGGTGGGTATTTTCCTTTAATATTCAGTGGCATGGTTGATCAATTATTAGTATCTTGCTTCGGTTGATTGTGATGTGTTGATTTGCATCACTATTTTATGATATGTGTTGATTATGTGTCATTATTAATTATGTTAATGCGTTTATTATGTGTCGTTATTAATTATGTCGATGTGTGATTATGTGTCGTTATTAATTATAATGATGTGTCAATGGTGTTTCTATTCATTATGTGGTGACATTTTAATTTCCTAATGCAAATAAAAAAAAAATATTTACCTATTGTACATCACTAAATGTAGACGTAACAAGAGGGATCGTTACATATGGTATCAGAGTTGGTTCAACCCTGCGAATTTGGACTGTTATGCCTTCCCCTGTGTTAAACTTATGACTTAGACCTTATCGCTAATTAAAATTTGAAATATGTCCATGCAGGTAATCATGGTTAGAGGACGGCGTGGAGGTCGATGACGTGATGCTAGAGGAGGAGGTGTGATGCCTCCAGTAGCATCCATGCCAAAGGGGTCTAACCCCCAGAGAGAAGAACAATTCATTAGGCAGGAGCATGTTGTTGTGGGAGATGTGGCTGATTTGATGAGGTCCTTTCAGAGGATGTTAGAGGCCTTGATTAACCGAATAGATAGAGATGAGGCCAGAGCGTCTGCACCCAATGAGGGTTCACAGTGTGCTCCAGTTGGTAGTGGTACCATTCACAGAGAACTAGAGAAGGTGAATTTTCTCGAGTTCATGGGTGCCACGGATGGCTTAGCCATCGAGGCATGGTTGGATAACATGGCAATGTGCTTTGTACTTCGTGACTACACCTCCAACATGAAGGTCTGCATGGCGGTCTTTCAGTTGAAGGGGAGCACTCTTCTATGGTGGAAGACACTCCTACCTCAACTAAACATGGTCGTCGAATACGTGTCATTATAACTATTCGAGGAGTGGTTTCAGGAGAGGTATTTGTCAGAGGAATTCATTGAGCACCAGCTCAATGATTTCAACGCCTTACAATGGGGTGGTCGTATGGTGCTGGAGTTTGAGGCCATATTTATGGAGCTACTTTGGTATGCTCCACATCTGAACACGGAGAAGCTAAAGGTCAACAAGTTTGTGTTCGGCCTTAAATTCAACATTTGTGCGAAGGTGAGGATCATAATGCCTCAGAATTTGCACGATGCAGTCCAGAAGGCCCTCATAGCTAAGGAAGAGTTGACCAGCGGGGGTCAGGGTAGGACTCCTGCAAGACCGACCAGACAAATGGCATTAAGAGTGCATTAGCATCAGACACCAGCCAGATAGGCAGAAGGACATCGAGATATGCCTAGAGGGCCCCTGTTCACGACGACCGACTCCTCAATAAAGGACTCCTTACAGAGGACCACCGCATCAGCAGCAGTGTAGCCCACATCAGCAATAGTTTAGTCATGTTTAGCAAAATAAACCAGGATATCAGGCTAGTATGCCAACAACTTCTACTTCGGGGACCAGTAGTACTGGACTGAAGAATGGATGGTGGACCTATGGAGAGCCACATTACCGGCGAGACTGACTGATTGAGAAGGCCAAAGCGGTTGGATCAACAAAACACACTACAGTTGGAGATTTTGGAAAGGCCCACAGGATTCATGCAGCGATCAATAACTGCCAAGTCGAGCACCAGTCCACTGTGCTTGAGACATCAGGTATAATCGTCGACCAAACCTTTAGTATTTTTATAGATCCAAGTGCTACAGAGAGATTTATTTCTAGTGCAACACTAAAAAGAATTAAGGTAAAGGTAGTCGAGCAGGTCAAGTTTAGATGCTTGGAAATGGTTTTGGGTGCCAAAAACAAGGTTGGAGGAAGGGTTACGGATTGTAGCATTAACTTGGGATATTTTATAACGAAGTCCAACCTATATGTCACGATCTTAGGATCTTATGACATAGTGATTGGTATGGATTGGTTGGAATCGCATGATGCGATACTCAACTGTAAGACGAAATGGTCAAGTTTGATCGATGATGAGGGATAAATAAGAGTGATGGTAGGAAGAAACCATGGATTGTCCTTGAGGTTCATATCTTCCCTACAGCTATAGAAGAGCATTCGCAAGGGATGTAAGTTATACACAATCTTAGCACTAAATGAAAAGGGCAAGGCGAAAGGAATAGAAAACCTTATGGTAGTGCGAGAGTTTGTTGGCGTGTTTCTAGAAGAGTTACCAAGTTTGTCACCCGAAAGAGAGTTGGAGTTTACAATCGAATTGAAACCTAGAACTGAACCGATAGCAAGAATGCCTTATCGGATGTCAACGCCTAAGTTGCAGGAGTTGAAAATGCAATTGAAGGAGTTGTTGGACTTGGGACTTATACGTCCAAGTGTGTCACCTTGGGGTGTGCCTGTTATTTTCATAAGAAAGAAGGATGGATCATGGAGACTTTGTATTGACTACCATCAACTGAACAAAGCGACGATCAAGAACCAGTATCTGTTGCCAAGAATAGACGATTTGTTTGATCAAATGAAAGGAAGGACGATATTTTTGAAGATTTACTTGAGATCGGGATATCACCAGTTACGAATTAAACAAGAAGATATTCCTAAAACCGCATTTAAGATGAGGTTAGGACACTATGAGTTTACATTTCTACCATTCAGACTGACAAATTCCCCGGGAGTATTCATGAGTTTGATGAATGGGGTGTTATGTGAATACTTGGACAAGTTTCTTCAAGTATTCATTGATGAAATACTGATATATTCTCGAATGACAGAAGAGCATGATGAACATTTAAGCCTAGTACTACAGTGTTTACGAGAAAAAAAATTATACGGGAAACTGTCGAAGTGTTCTTTTTACCAATCGAAGATTCATTACTTGGGGCACATTATATCCGGTGAAGGTATAGTTGTGGATCCAATGAAAGTAGAGGCTATTATGGAATGTCCTATGCCGACAAACATACAAGAAGTATGCATCTTTATGGGTTTACCTGGATATTACTGACAGTTCATTGAAAGTTTTTCAAAGATATCAAATCTGATCACGGAATTGCAGAAGAAAAACAAGATGTTTTTATGGACCGAGAAATGCGCAGAAGCATTTCAAAGGATCAAGGAGTTGTTGACGACAACGCTGATACTAAAATTCTCTGACATGGACAAGGAATTCTTGGTATGCACAAACGCATCCAAGGAAGTCTTGGGCAGAGTCTTGATGCAAGACGGTCGAGTGATCGCTTACATTTCAAGGAAATTGAGAAGGCGTGAGGAGAACTATGAAATGCATGATTTGGATTTATTGGGCATTGTATATGCCTTGAGAGTTTGGAGACACTATCTGATTGGATGGAAATTTGAACTAAAGACAGATCATTGTGGACTACAACATATATTTACGCAGAGTGACTTGAATTTAAGACAAAGGCATTGGTCAAAACTAGTTAGTGAATACAACTTTGAGATTACCTACATAAAAGGTATGGTGAACAGAATGGTAGATGCGTTGAGTCGGAGACCACGCATATTCTCAGTAATATCTCTTCAGACAAATCTTTGAGAAAATATTCTAACTATACAGATTGACGATGACTGGTTCAAGGAAGTTAAGGAAAATATTGGACAAGACACCATGAAGATACCAAGGTTTAAAGGTTATACATTAGACAATGACGGATTGTTGAGGTATAACAACAGAGTTTATGTACCACCTAATGACAAATTAAGAATTTTGATCTTAAGTGAAGCGCACCGAGCAGTGTACATGGCTCATCTGGGAGTCACGGAGATGAGGGAAGACCTTAAGCCATTATTCTTCTGCAAAGGAATGAAATCATACATTGTCAGTTACATGGAGAGATGTCTAGAATGTCATCAAATAAAGGTTGAACATAGACATCCAGCAGGATTATTACAGACTCACGTTATTCTGGAATCAAAATGGGAGGTCATTTTGATGGAATTTATTGTTGGGTTGCTACAGACGGCAAGGAGACATGATTCGATTTTCGTGGTAGTAGACACTCTAGCGAAGAGTGCACCCTTTATTCATGTGTGTACAATGTATCAAAAAGAACCATATCTGATAGAGGATAGGTGTTTATAGGATGATTTTTGACCAATTTCCAAGAGCCTTTGGGGACAAAACTGAACTTTAGTACAGCATATCACCCTGAGACAGACGGGTAGACAGAAAGAATGAACCAAATTTTGGAATATATGTTTTGTATGTATGTAATGGGCCAACAAAAATGTTGGGAAGAATTCTTGCCACTGGTAGAGTTTGCATACAACAACAGCTATCAAAGTACCATTAAGATGACACCATTTGAGTTTCTTTACAGGCGACCGTGTCGTATGCCACTGAGTTGGGATCGACTTAAGGATAGGGTCTTGGTAGGACTAGAAGTGATCCAAGAAATGGAAGAAAAATGCAAGCAATAAGACAAAGGATTAAAGAAGTGCAAGATCGGCATAAGAGTTATGTTAATGCACAACACTTTGACCACAGTTATGAAATTGGCGACCAAGTTTTCTTGCAGGTGAAACTGCACAAGAGTTCAATCAAGTTTGGAAAGGATGCTAAACTCTCTCCTAGGTTTGTGGGACCTTTTGAATTTGTGGAAAGGAAAGGACCCGTGGCTTATCAACTAGCCTTGCCTTATTCTTTGAGGCATATGCACGATTTTTTTCATGTATATGTTTTGAGACATTATGTTAGTCATCCTACACATTTGATAGACATGAGTTCTTTGCATGTGTCGGATGAGGGTGCACTCATGGCGGAGCCAATCCGGATTATGGACCATCACATTCGACAGTTATGGCGTTGAATAGTCGATCAGGTCAAGGTCCAATGGGACAATTATAGTCTGCACTCGGCTACCTGGGAGGATGCATATGATATGCATCAGCAGTTTCCTTACTTGTTTGATAGATTAGACATATAGATCTTGTCAAATACTTTTATTTACTACGTTTTATATATTGTACAACTTCTAGATGAAGTTTAAAACAAGAGGGGGTGTATGTAACATCCCGCTCTTGTGAGCACATGTTATTAACTTATTCTTTGAGGGCACTTGCATGCAAGTGATTCAGTTATAGTACATGGCTATTTGTTTCGATTATGTATTTTTTTATGGTTGTGATTTATTGTTATTTGATATATATGTATTGACAAATGTTATTGACGAGCTTTTCCCTGAGTGTGCAGGACACTTGACAGAGGGTGGATGTCGATGGCATCAATGGACCTCCTTGGACACCGGATTGAGTCAGGGAGTGGATTGTGTTTTGTTTGAGTATTTCATTTTACGCATATGTGTCAGATGATTGATTTAGTATGATTATGTATATGGATCAGTGACAGTGTTTTTTCAATGGATGCAGGCTGACGATGCTTGCTAATATGACTCACATAAGTAGTAAAGGGGTCATGCACAGAAACCATATATTGAAGGAGCGGTGTGGCAGCGTCCTTGTCACAGCCTACTAGCACTCCTGTCGTGGCTCGAATTGGTTAACGATTACCTAGTTCGAGAGGTCAACGATGTCATGGGGGCAGACTGAGACAGTCACTCATGAAGATTATAATGGGTGCACAATAAGGTGGAGTCCTTGTTCCTTAGAAGCCCTTAGTCTCTCACAAGGTCGCACAAATGGAGTGCTAACTCCAAGGGTTGGACAACTACCAAAACAAGTCAAAGGCAAGTGGCACCCTTAGAGCACAGAGTTGCGTCTTGAAGGGCACGTCGCGTAAATAAAACTTGAGTCAATGAATCTAGGTGGCCTAGAAAACCTTGAGAGAATAATTAAACCTTGAAAAATCTTTAGGCCTTGCCGAATTTAATTAAGTAATTAAAGATTGAATTTATTAATTAAAAATTCCAATAAAAGTCTAAGCCTATTCAAAAAAAAAAGGAAGAAATTAAGCCTAAGTCTAAGTTTTTGTAAGAAGACTAAAACTAAATTATAAATTAAATTAAAAAGGAATGAAGTAAATCAAGTTAAGAATTAAGAAAAGGTGAAATATATATAAAGATTTGATATAAGGCACATGTGTGCAAGAAAATATTAAAAGGGAGTTTTAAAATAAGAAAGAAATAAAGATGAGAGAATAGGGTATGCATAGAAAGGAATCTAGAGTCTAGCTACCACTAGTCTAACTAGAAGAAGACTCGTATTTTAACTATAACTCAGATTTAGTAAGGCGTCAGTCATTAAATAAGAATCTCAGGAATAAAGAGATAACTAGGAGCGATTTAAGGAGTGCATTTAGGAAAGATGAGGGAATTTGACTTTTAATTAAAATAAAATATTTAATTACTGGTGCAACTTGGGGAGAGGGTGACAAGTGTGAGGAGGAATAATTCTAATTTATTTAATTAAAAAGAAAATTAATTGTGCAAGTGGGGATGTGTCAGTAAGGGAATTCCTATAAAGCAAATGGTCTAAATGGGAAAGAAAACACATTGTTTATGGGAAAAGTTATGCTGCCAAAATCATTTTGACTGGTTTTACTTGTGAAAGTTGGGATACCAAGCTTTAGAAAGAATGGTAGATTTACCTTGCGAGGCAAGGTTGGAGCTAGAGTATTTATGGTTTTGTGTGTGTGGCCCCTTTGCGGCTCGGGGGGCTAAGGGGGGAGAAGAGTACCCCTAGCATTGGCTAGAAGGTACCGGGGAAGTCTCTACGATTAACAAGCAAAGGGTCGGGAGGAGCATCATCGTGGAAGAACATCTTCGATTTCTTCGCCATCGGTTACAGTATTTTATTTGATATTGTAAATGCATTAAGATTTTATTGTATGCAAGGAATTAATAGAACTTCATTGTGAATGGTGATGTAAATCTAAAATTAGTTGATAAGCTCCTTATTGGGTTTTTCATGAGGTATAGAAAGTGAATATGTTGGTATTGTGGCCATTTCTATTTCTTAAACTAAGTGTTGAAATTTTGATAGTTGTCCTTCCTTTTTAATTCCAAATTCGATTTCTACTTGTTCACTACTAGCTGGTTTACCCATTGAGAATGTTAGGATATAGTTATTCATTGTTGGTGGATATATTTCCCAACACATATTTTTGGAGGTTGTCATCAGTTGTTTATCATAATTTTAAAAGTTTATGTTGACTTGGCAAACCTCCTACTCCCAATGAAATTGTAGATTCGTATTATCCTAGTGTAATGGTTGAAAATTTCTGAAGGATTTCCTGTAACAAAAAGGGGATTTCGTGCACATATTGATGTATTATAATCTTCACTATTGTTATTATTATGGGATTCAATTTTTTTTTTAAATTGTACTATCAAAGATAATGTATCGTTGAACTATTTTATGGATTAATAAGCTAATTGGAAACCTGAGATAACACATTTACTTTCACCTTTGTGGTATATTGTTCAAAATACATGATTAAAGAGAAGGAAAATCTGTAGCAATTGTTTCTCGTGTATACATCTATATACTTATAATATGACTAAAGTTGAAGTGTTGTGATAGCAAGTGGGATAATCTTTTGTTTTTATATAAGAAAATAACAACGAATATACCATGGATATCTTGATCCATATACCTCCCTCGTTTCTTCTTAAACCCAATTGACCAACTATCTCACTAAGTCTTTGCGCACCATTTTTTTTGTTTAAATAAGTCTCATAGGGATTAGAGAAAGTCCTCTCCTTTCATTATTCAAAATCTTGTATTTTCTTCACACTTCTAGATTGAATTGAACACATGTCGTTGACAGGAGATGGTGTGACAGATCACCCTTGTTAGATTAATATTCAAAAGAATCGGCATGTCTATTGTTAGGTGTACGGTTAGATTTTTAGAGAATAACCATGCATGTTACGACTTTTTTATTTAGTTTTTATTTACCTTAGTTGTGGAAATTCGAAAGCTTCGACCGTTTTTCTCTTCTGGCTACCCTCATTCATTCTCCACTATTTTACAAGAGTTGTGATTGCATTGGATCTCCTTCTTGACGAAGTTTCCACTGAGTGTGATTTGAACGTGGCCAAATTTGTGACTGTATCTCCAGTAATGATCAGTCACTTAAACTTCTCTTGGGAATTCTTTGTCTTTTATTTATAACTTTACGTGGAAATTCTTGTTGGGGTTAACTCCATGTAGATCTGCTACGCACTTAATTCCTCCTCTTTAACCGAGTTCATTTCCGCTTGAACTCTTAGTGTATCTACCCTTAATTCTTGTGACCTTTAGTGACTTACATTTTTAGATAGAATGTAATCTAGCCTTGCTACCCAGTGTTCGTCGTTGGATTTTGTGTTATTCATCCATGTGTTATCACTAAGTGAATCGCAATGTTTAACTGCTAGAGGGTAAGTATTTCTCAACGTTTGATTGGGAGGTACTGTAGTGGACCAGTTCTTTTAGGGATTGAGGTTCCTTGGGTGCATAGTGATCCAGAGGATGCACCTCGTTGTTAAGTTTCGTTTAGTTCCTTAAATTGAAGTATAAGTCAATTTTAAGTTTCTTATTTACATTATTTAAATAAGGCTTGGGTCTCTTAAACTCGTATGAATGGATGGTGGATGGATATAAAATGTCTTATTAAAGTATTCAATCATTTTGATTTGATTCTTACAAATAAATGTGTCATTATTATGATTCCCTTATATATGTAATATATATTGTTCTTACAAATAAATGTGCAATTAAATATGATCCCTTATATTTAGTAAGTATTGCTCTACAAATAATTAAGTAATCAAATATTGATTTCCTAATATATTTATTAAGTGTTGCTCAAGAAGATTTATCTTTTATGATCTAATATTTGGAAATGAAAAGTAGTATTGAATTCTTATGTTTTGCTTCAAAAGATTTGATCGCCTTATAGGTTCTTACATTTAGATATGCAATTAATTTAAATTCCTAAATTTGCTAAAATAAGATATCCCCTAATACAATGATACCTAGATGAGCGACATAGGGGTTGTATTAATATGAAAGTTGGAATCGCTCGATAAATGAGGCTTGACCTAGAAGGAACCTGACTTGATAAAATACAATTGATAATTAGAAATAGACTTCTAACTGATTTAGAATGGTACTTATGCTCTTGTGGTTCTCTCATTTTTATGTATTATCCTCTTGCTCAAAATTGTACCTAACCTTGCGTAAAAGATTGATTGTTTATAGTAGATCATTCCATCGCACCTTGAGGAAATGAAGTTTAAGTATGGTTGGTAAAGCTAATCCTGATTGAGATTTATGATTGGATTAATGGGATTTAGATACATCCTTGTTCCTCATAATAGTCACCAGTACTAAGACCTTAAATGGTCAAAATCAATCGGATGAATCCTGGACTTGAGCGTTGCTTATGTGTCTTGGAGGTCCTAACCATGTAAGATAGGTTGGGTGGGTATTTTCATTTAATATTCAGTGACATGGTTGATCAATTACTATTATCTTGCTTCATTTGATCGTGATGTGTTGATTTACGTCGTTATTTTATGATATGTGTTGATTATGTGTCATTATTAATTATGTTAATGTGTTTATTATGTGTCGTTATTAATTATGTTAATGCATGATTATGTGTCGTTATTAATTAGGATGATGTGTCAATGGTGTTGCTATTCATTATGTGGTGACATTTTAATTTCCTAATGCAAAGAAAAAAATATTTACCTATTGTACATCACTAAATGTAGGCGTAACAAGAGGGGTCGTTACAATAATGTTAAAAAACACATCACTCACATCATTTTTATTGGGAAGAGAGGTGATCTACATCCCAATATATTGATCCATCAGCTTAGTTACACTTTTAACCTTGGATGTGTAAAGAGTTCATGGGCAATGAGTTGTCTAAAAAGATATATAAAGTTAATAAGATATTTATATCGTTAATATGGTTTCAATATTAAATCATGATTAACAATTTCTTAAAGATAAAACTGAAATATTTTACTTATATACAAAGATGATGTTAAAATATTTTACTTAATGTGGATATTGAAATATTTTATTTATAGTTCAAGGGAAAAAAGAAAACATAAATAATGTTAAAAAACACATCACTCACATCATTTTTATTGTGCAGAGAGGTGATCTGCATCCCAATATATTGAGTAGATAAGTCAACTCAATTACACTTTTAACCTTAAATGTGTAGAGAGTTCAATAGCAATGAGTTATCTAAAAAGATATTTAAAGTGAACAAGATATTTATATTGTTAATATGGTTTCAATATTAAATCATGATTAACAATTTCTTAAAGAGTATTATCATCAAAGTTACTTGCATTCCATGTAGGTAGATGCTTGAAATCGGTAACGAAGTAGGGGAAATTGGTTTTAAAATTGTAAATTTTATAATCACAATTATGTTTTTATTGCATTTGTTTGATGCGTTTTGATGAGTAATATGTTTATGATGAATTCTTTTGGTAAAAGAAAGTTTAGATTTTTTTTTTTAATTTTGCAATCTAAAAGAGGTTTCACCTACAGAGACTTGATCCATTAGACTTAGATGCTTGTTTGTGGGGTTAAGAGAGATTTTATAACCATAAATTTAGATTTTATGGTTTGCACCTAAAGAGATTTGATCCCTTAGACACTTGCTTGAGGGGTTAAGAGAGATTTTATAACCATAAATTTAGATTTTAAACTTTGTTGAAATTTAAATTTGAATTTCAATTCTTACCCCCAACAAATAATTAAATATATGTAAAAAATATTTTTTTTTTATGTTTATATTATGTTTTCTATAATATTACCCCCCACATATTTTCTCTAATATTAACCCCCACCCCCACCCTCACATATGAGGGTAATATGAGGGCGGGGGTGTGGGTTAATATTAGAGAAAACATAGGTGGGAGTGGGGGGTAATATTAGAGAAAACATAATATCTCACATATGAGGGTGGGTGTGGGGGTAGGGGTTTCACATATGAGGGTGGGCGTGGAGGTGGGCGGTAATATTAGAGAAAAAATAATATGTTTTCTCTAATATTACCCCACACCCCCACCCTCACCCTCATATAATATCACTAAAATATCTCAAAATATCTCAAAAATGTAATTGAATTATTTGAAAATTAAATATTAATAAGTAAAAATGTTTTGCCCAAAGGGGTTGGATCCAATGGTGGAAAGCGAGGAGTTTTTCACCGTTGGGCAAGGTTCAATTCTCATGAGGGCTTTACCTGGAGCCATGGGGACACCTTGAGGTAGTGGTCGAACGTGTGGTTGCACCCAGAGATACTATAATAAATGGTATCGTGACCCATGCACACATAAGTGGATCAAAGCCCACCCCCATGTCCTTCAACTTTCTGGAGAGTAGAATTTGGCTCTGCAACTAGGCGACAAACCCTAGCGCACTGATGTTCCAGCAACTCATGTTCAACTGATGCGCGCTCTGACGCCAGAGCACTGACCGCCCAATACCTCGATCTGCAGACTAGAACTCAGCACGGCCCCTGTTAGCCTTACAATGAGCTCGGGGGAGGGGGGGAAACCCCCCTCGTACAGCGACATAGCCGCCAATGACAAAGCCGAGTCCCGTACTAAAAGGTCGGCTTTTGAACCACCGATGCATATGAGGGAGCATCTTTTTACCCAGGAACAAAGTTTCAGCAAAGAAATGGAGCTTGAACCCAGTACATCTCACTCGCAAGCTTCCAAAAACTGGCTGCCAGGTAAGTGTATCCCTCAACTGGATAAACCACCTCTGTACCAAATAAAATCGACTAGGGTGGGGGAACACACCCAGTTTATGATGGAACATGCACTGATAGGTAAATTCTTGGGCCTCTGGTCGACTGAGAGAGATCTCACTAGTTGGATTAAAGACTGGTGGAACCCTAAAGGAGACTATGAGGTCCAGCTCAGCTCCAAGGGTTTCTTCACAATCATACTATACAATCTTGAAGACAAAGACAAAATATTTGACAATGGACCATACTTCTACAACTCAGCGGGCCTTTTTCTAAGATTCTGGACTGATAGATTCAATCCAGAACAAGAAGACTTCACAAGAGCCCCGGTCTGGATTAGGCTATACTCCCTGCCTCAGGAATTTTGGTTAGAAGAAATACTCATGGGCATAGGGAACACGGTGGGTCAACACGTCAAGGCTTCAGAGGCCACAAAGACAAGAAAGTATACACCATACTCCCGTATCTGCATCTACATGGACATATCGAAGGCCTTATCGGGCTCCATCACTCTAGAATACCAGGATGACGTCTGGAACCAAACAATCGACTACGAGCATATACCCTTTCGATGCCGGAAGTGCCATGAGCACGGTCACCTGTTCAGAGACTGCCCCTTGAACGCCCCAGCCCCTAAGCCCTCTGAGGCCAAGCAAAAGGACGGTTTTACTAATGTCACAAGCAGGCGAAAGAACCCTTCAAGAAAACAGAACCAGAGCTCGGCCCCAAAGGTCCCCTCCAAGAACTCTTTTGATGCCCTGAACCAGCTTTCGAAAGAGATGGAATCACAGAACCCCCTCCAAGCTTCAGTGCAAGGAAAAGGCAAAGGCCCTGAAGTGCCACATCCAACACATCCAAAGGAAAAAAACTCAGTCAACACATTCCAGCAGGGAAGAAGACACCAATATGCTCATGGATGAAATGGATCTGGCAGAAATTGACCTAGAAAAACTGGAAGAAGCACTCGATCAAAAGGATTTACAGCACATTCCAGTGGAACAGCTCAGGAAAGTGCATAAGGTGTTTACCAACTCAACCGCGGGATCCACAGCCAGGCTGGGCATCTCACCAGATCCGACCATCGAACCAAAAAAAATTACCAAGGAAAACAAAAGGCGTGGCTGCAAACCAGCCCAGCAACTCATCAAGGAGGCAGGGCACTTAATGATTAACTCTGGTCAGATACAGAGGCTTTCAGAGGGATACCTCCACCCCCCCCCCACCATCCTCGTGATGAAGATAATATCTTGGAATATCAGGGGAATTAATGGAAGATCTAAGCAACGGATCCTCCGAGATTGCATTAAAACAGAGAAACCAGATATTCTATTATTGCAGGAAACCAAATGTGCAGGAATGGAGGCGGAGAATATTTTTCGAAACAGCTGGAAAAATGGGGAATTCCTCTTTCAGGATTCAATGGGGGTGGCAGTAGGACTTGATATCCTTTGGAACCCGCAGGTGGTCACTCTACTTCATCCCTTCTCCACCAGAAACACCTTAACAACTCTCTACAAAGATGTGGCCTCCTCCAAGGATGGCGCTATCACAAACGTTTATGGCCCGCAGTCTATGCAAGACAAGGAAAGGTTTATACAATCTCTTCAATATGTTCAAACCCTAATACACACACCGCATTGGATAATAAGAGGTGACTTCAATATGATCCTCACGTTGGAAGAAAAAATAGGTTGCTCAAAGAGGTTGGAGCAGGACAACGGTATGTTCAAAACCCTAATAGAACAACTGAACATGGTTGACATGGAGACCCGGAACGGAATATTTACCTGGTCCAATAAAAGAATAGGGCACCAGCATGTGGCCTGCAGACTGGACCATTTTCTAGTGACCGAGGCTCTCCTTGAAAGCGACTAGGCTTTGGAAGCAAATATTGCCCCAAAAGCAGGGTCGGACCACTGGCCCATTGTCTTCTGCATGGACCCGGGTTTCCCACCTAGGCCCAAACCTTTCCGCTTTGAAAAGTTTTGGCTCTCTCACCCAAACTTTCATCAGTTAGCTCACACCTGGTGGGCCCAAGCAGAAATTGAGCATGGCACTCATATGTACAAACTCCAGTAGCGCCTCAAGAACTTCAAACTATACCTAAAACAATGGAACAAATCCACCTTTGGAGACATTCTCCTTAGAAAGCGGGAAATCGAAGGACAACTAGAAGAACTCCAGCGAACTTTCATAGCAGGGAATCGAATGCAGGACTTGGCGAGGGAAGAGGAACAGTTGATAATGGACTTAGAGACCTGCAGAGAACAAGAAGAGATCCTGTGGAGGCAAAAATCCAGGGTCCAATGGCTTAAGGAGGGGGAGCGCAACACAAAATTCTTCCACAGGGCGATGACGCACCGTCGATATATTAATCGCATCTCCCAGTTGGAGGATGAGCAAGGTGTCCCAATAAGAGAGCATGATCACATAGCGGAGGCACTTAATTCCTTCTATCAAKATCTCCTAACAGAGACCAACACAAACAGGGAGGAGGCCATCCAAAAAGTCACCCAGCACATACCACGACTGATCAACTCGGAGAAGAACAGTGCTTTGATGAGGCCTATCACTCAGTCTGAAGTGGAATCAGTCGTAAAGGACATGCCCCCAGGGAAAGCACCTGGACCTGATGGCTTTACCACGGACTTCTTCCACCACTGCTGGGACATGATCAAGGAAGACATCTGGCTGGCAGTTGAAGAATCCATAACTTATGGTCAAGTTCTATCTGCCTTAAACGCAACCTTCATCACTCTCATCCCCAAGGAGGAACGGGCCACCCACCCAAAGCAGTTCCATCCAATCTCCTTGTGCAATTTCATCTACAAGATAATCACAAAAACCATTGCCAATCACCTCAAACCGCTCCTGCCGCGTATCATTTCTAATGAGCAATCTGGCTATGTGGAAGGGAGACAAATCATGGACAGTGTCATATTAGCCAATGAGGTGATCCACTCCTTAAAGACAAGCAAAATACCAGGTATGCTCATTAAACTTGACCTTTCAAAATCTTTTGACAGGCTAAGCTGGCAATACTTGCGGTCGATTCTGGATTCTTTCGGCTTCTCGAATGACTGGGTGGATTGGATTCTCAAGCTCACTACTTCTTCCTTTTTCTCAATTCTTGTCAATGGCACACCCTCCCGACCTTTCCGCTCTACCAGGGGAATCAGGCAAGGTGATCCTCTCTCTCCTTTCCTCTTCGTAATTATGGCGGAAGGCCTAGGCCAATATCTGAAAGCAGCGGTCCTTGAAGGGACGCTTGAGGGGCTGCCACTCCACAACCTGCACCCGGCGCCCTCGCATAGCCAGTTTGTCGATGACACCCTCTTTATGAGTACTCCCATGGTCAGAGAGGCAACCAAGCTCAACTCAATTCTCTCTGACTTCTCGGATGCATCAAGTATGCTGCTCAACATGGATAAGTCAAAACTTTATTTCTTCAACACGCCAGTTTTGGTTCAGGCCCATCTCTCAAGACTTCTAGGCATAGACAGATGCTCCCTCCCCTCCACTTACTTAGGCATACCCTTAACCGGAGAATCGGCGAGATCTATCTCATGGGACAGCCTGTTATTATCCATTGCTAACAGGCTGAATAGTTGGACCTTCCGACCTTTGAATATTGCGGCTAGATTAGTTCTGCTTAAATCAGTCCTGCAGGCTTTACCCACGTACCTCTTTACTGCTTTGGCTGCGCCATTCAGGTCATCAAAGCCATTAGGAGTCTTCAATGAAATTTTCTATGGAAGGGACACCAGGGCAATAAAAAATGGTCCCTTGTTGGCTGGGATAAGGTGTGCAAACCCAAAAAATTCGGAGGACTGGGCATTCGGGACCCGGGGAAAATGAACCAGGTCATGGGAGCCAAGATGTGGTGGAGATGGCTGCAACACCCACATGAAATCTGGGCATAGCTCTGGAAGCAAAAATATGCACCAACCACGCAACACGACCAGCTAATCAGATTCAATGAACAGAGGCAAGGATCCAATATTTGGAATACCGCTTGGCGGAATCGCTCCCTCATACAAAAGCATGCCTTCTGGGAAATAAGGAATGGTGAAAGTGAAATATTTTGGCAGGACTCATGGCAACAGCTACCTCCTCTTGATGAAATGGAAAGCCTTCACCCTCTTAAGATCAAGATGCAGCAATACGGCCTCAAAAAGGTAAAGGATTTATGGCTCCCAAATCAAGGAAGACAGTAATGGAGACAATGGAAAACCAGCAAAAAAGATCTACAGATTGCGGAGGACTTCGACCTTCTACCGTGGAAGGAATGTATGCAACTCAGGAAGATTCCTTTTAAGGATGGTATGGATATTCTTTGATGGGGTCACTCCACCTCAGGAAGTTTCTCGGTCAAAGAAGCTTACCACCTTCAAACGAATCTTCCGAACCAAGCCCCTGAAGTAATCTGGAGCAAAGTCTGGCAACCTTTTCTCTGGCTAACAGCTCAAAACCGCATCCTCACCTGGGACAATCTTATTAAGAAGGGCTTCACTGGCCCTTCTAGATGCCCCCTATGCCAGCAAAGTGAGGAAACCATGGAACACCTTCTCAACAATTGTCATTACAGTCAGCAGATCTGGGATTGGGGAGCTCAAGCTATGCGTCGTTCCCAGCGGAATCGAGGCAGCATTCGGGACACTCTGGCCAACTGGGAAACATTCTCCTTTCACAACCCAATTCTCCAGCGCATTTGGCAGCTTCTCCTGGGCTTCTCCCTCTGGGCAATCTGGAAGGAAAGAAATAAAAGAATTTTCAACTCCAAACCTTCCCCTTCTACCAAAACTTGGGAAAAAATAAAACGGTTTATCCATGAAACCATTCTCAGCAATTCATGGCTTCACGATGACATCCAGTGCAAGCCTGAGGAGAAGCTCATTCTGGAAGGATGGAATCTGCATTTGCGCATTCAGACACAGGGGAAGACCAACAGAGGGCGTGATAGTAGTCCTACGGTATGGACCCCACCCCCATCTGGCTTCCTTAAGCTTAATTTCGATGGGGCCTCCAGGGGCAACCCTGGACCAGCTGGCTTTCGAGCCATCTTCAGGAACAACATGGGTGAGCTTACTCATATGACTGCTAGCTTCTTGGGTGAAAACATGAACAACGTGGCGGAGATCACAAGTCTTTTAAGAGGCCTTCAAGTTGCGGTCCAGCACCATTTTCACCGGCTGATCATTGAAGGAGACTCCCAAGTAATAATTCAACTCATATTGAAAATCCTTCACGGTCAATCTCCAGGGCGGATTTCCCCCAGCTGGAGACTCTCTGGTCTTCTGGAGGATTTTGGTGGCTTCATCCACCCCAACCTGAACCTCATCCCCTCTCATGTGAAACGAGAAGCTAACAAGGTTGTTGATCACCTGGCAAACGCAGGAATTGACTCAATGGAGAATCCCATCTATTGGCAGGCCAACGTTTCCGATGAGACAGTCCTCTCTAGGCAATGCAGAGACCTTGCTAGTAGAGACTTCCCAGCCCCGGTTGGGGTGACACACGGCATAGAGGAGGTGACACCCGGATTCGCACTCAGCTCTGGTTTAATGGTTGATGGCCACCACCCACACATCCGCATTTACGATGGTGGACGGCCATAGCAGAGGACATGCAACGGAGGGACTCCTCCCTCGCGCAACCATTAACCCTCCCTGCGCACACGGATTAATCGCGGATATGGAAGGACGGAGGCTTCAGCAGTCTAGTTATGGTTTTTCATTTGAGCCCGAGCAGCGAGGGAAGGCTCCTGGTGCGGCTATGCCATGGTTATTTACTGCCTTCTCTCTGCACTCTGAGAAGTTTTTCCAGGGTTGGTAGTTTCTCTGGGTGTCTCGACAGAGTCGGCACCTGCAACCGCTCTCGACCTGGTTTTTTTCTAATTCAGCTCTGCATTTGATTGGCATTTGCTTGGGTACAATGGTCAGGAAGCGAGGAAAGCCTCGACGGGGTTCAGTTTGGGACGCACACAAAGCGCAGGAGCGCCGGAAGGAGGAACTTGAACGTGCTCTGGCTTTGGCGTCTTCCATTCTCAGGAAGAAGGCTCGGGCTGAGAGGTGGGCATTGCTCGACACCATCGCTGAACAGGGAGTTGGCTGAAGCAGGGCAGAAAAGGAGACCGAGACCACGGATCTGTTTCCAATTTGCGTCGTGAAGGAGGACCTGTCGATTGGGGACTTGCCGTGCGACGAGAAGCCCAGCGCCATGGAGACATTTAGCAGGCAGGGCACCAAGTGCATCCCGACTAGGGAAGACGACCTCCCTAGCTGCGTGGTTGAATAAATCCCATGGACGGGTGACCTGCAAGCTACAGGTGCCGAGAAGATTGTGAACGCAGAGACGGAAGTGGTGCAGAGGAAGCTTGCGGTTGACATTGGCGAGGCTGTGGAACTGAAGACTGCTCCTCCTAGTGGCTTGGGTGGCGGAACGCATGGTCCTCTCCTTAGTGACGAGCACCTGGCCTTGGTGTTCGAGCTCCGTGGCCACATGTCGGACTTGGAACACAGGGCCCTCCTCATGGGCCAGCGCATGGATCTGCTCCTCGATGCGTTCTCCGGGGCTCCAGCTCAGCAAAAGTGCCCCCTGTGCGCGCAGACTTTTGCCATTCCGATGGGGACTACTTGGCAAACTGGAGGAAGCGACACGTCACCTGATGCCTAGGTTCTTTTGTTTTCCAGGTTTTTAGTTTTACTGTGTAATTGTTTTAGGTTTATCTGGACCACTGGCATCTATCCTGGTTTCCTCCGGGCAGGACAGATGTCTCTTTTTCTTAATGTATTACTGTATAACTGATATTTGCCTCCCACTTATGCTGGTTTCCGGATACCGGTAGCATTTTTGGTGACTGTAGCCATGACTCTGTTTATTTTGTCAAATTTTTGAGCTAAGTTAATATAGCAGGTACTACTCCTTTTTTATTAAAAAAAAAAAAAAATTAAAAATGTTTCTATTATTACTAAAATATCTCAAAAATGTAAATGTTAAATTGCGACAACAATCTTATGTTGAAAGTTCAAAACCCATTTTAATTAATCAACATGCGACAAAGTGCCTTAATTTATGTAAACTTGATTCACATTTTCGGTCCACATTAGCAACCATTCTCACAAAAATGCATTCCCAAGTAAAAATATACTAACAAAACCTAAAACAAAATTTGGATCTCTAAACTAACTCAATTATAGTTTGAAGTAAGATATTTATCCCACCTAGAGAGGGGCGGAGATGAGTTACTAAAAAATATTTCCAACAATATTAACTTTTTGAGATTTCTTTCTCTGACGCACATGTAATTCAAGCGATTTTCCCATCATAGCATTGATGAAAAATGCATTGCAGCATCTTAAAGTTGTTGATACCAAATTTCAATCTTTGGCAAAAACAAAATCACCCCTGCAAAGCATAAAACGTGTAGGGGTTAGTGTAATAAAATTTTCTCATCCAAATCCTACGCACCATTTGTTGCAAAGGTCCAGAAACACACCAGTGTACCCCACCTTCATGCTTATTCATTTTGTAGCAGTAAAACTAAATTTCGATGCCAATTAAAAAAAGATAAATCATACACGTATTACTTGCTTCTCACTTGGTAAATATTGTAACAAGATTGCGCCATGCAACTTAGTCTTTTCCATAATTGGTTAGGAAATAGTTAAATCAATCTAAGATTTGTGCGAATGTAAGATTGTTTAAAAATGTTTCAAACATATTTCCAATATCCTTTATAATCTATGGTATGTGGCAGTAAAAACCTTTGAAATAGTGATTTCTTGGTACACAATTTTCATTTCTGCAAACCCTTAGTACTTCACTTATTTTATCTTACAAACGTCAAAATCGTTTAGAACCCCAACAACAAACAAATCATCAAAATCCTTCAGAACCCCAATGAACAAATTGTTTGCTCATTTGAAAAAAAACATAAGCCCTAAATTGTCTGTAAATTTGTAAACACATACCCTCGTAATAAAATCACTAGGACATTATACTAATGAAAACCATCAAACCATCATGGAAGAGGCATCTGGACTTTGAAAATAAAGTCAGGGTTGCATAGATTTCCCCCCCTTTTTTTTTCAAGACGACGAGATATGAAATCATTGGACTTTATTTGAATGTCAATTGTTGAAAGACGGGCGTGGCGTACCACCCATAGCCTTTGGTTGTTTATGCACCATGGCCTTCCATCGTCTCCTTAATGGACCTTAAGCAGACCCATTGTGTCCTCCAATTTGACATCGTTGTGGGCCTTACTGAAGGATTTATTTATACTCCCTTGAGTGAAGTGAAAATAATTCCATGTGAAAAGAAAAATGAGTTAAATAGATTGCAACTAGAAAAACCACCTACAAAAGTAATATGTTCATACTAAACATTTATGAAACCCAAGAAAGAAAATCCAAAACCCTTAAAACAATTTTAGTATCCTTCTAGAGTCTTTATGTAGCAGTTCACCCTGGCCAGTGAAAACTCCTCAAATACATGGAAAGAGTTGAGAGAAGAGCTTCCACCATCTCTCTACAGTGTCTGTGAAGGAGCGTATTCCTATGGAGGATAATAGTCCCCTCGAAACCTGGTCTTCTCACTGGTTTTCTTCTCTTTGTTGGTTTTTAATGCACTCATTTTGTTGAATTCGGTCTTGTTGGCGCACCTTATAGAGTAGCTTGAGTGTGGGAGCCGAGAACAAGGACTCTCTCCTCTATCTAGAAATGGACCATCAAGTTGGGAAATGCTAAGTTATTTTGTGGGCTAATTTGTTCTATGGTCTCATACCCATCTTCTTAATGATCAGGATTACTCCCAGTAATTGAACCTCCGACAACACACGTTGTTTATTCTTGTTATTGTGGCTCCATGAAGAAGAAGAAGTCGATGAACCCATCACAGGTTTTTCCAACTTGGATATCTCCTGTGACACTCTCAATGGTTAATGCCTCTGTAGAGAAACCAAGAAAACCTCAAAACTTTGATATTAATCGCACATTATTGTCAACATCTGCTATGTAGTGAAAAGAGGAAGGATAAGGGTTGTGATGCAAAGGCAGTGGAGGAAGGTAAGAATTATTTGTGGAAATCGACAAGTGGTTGGAACTACAATGACATCTGTCATGCTTTTATAGGACCTCGATAGATGACAAAACTTGAGGGAGAACCTCCCCTTAAAGAATTCCTTTGGCATAATTATTAAGAATTTGGAAGACTTACAGGTGCTTCTCACATTTATAAGTTTTTAAATATTATTAGGAATCTATAAAACTTATAGACACTCACTATCATTGAAAACATAGGTGTATATGATGATGATGATGATTAACGTTTAGACTAGTCTAACAAACCTTAAGAAGGTAAGGGATTCTTTGGAATTCTTTCAAATTTTATTTATGTGTCTCAAATTCATATTTATTGTTATCATTATAGTCTTTATCTCTAATAAGAATTTGATTTCTAATTATTGTCCATTTACCTTCATTCCTAACTTATTTTGTCTTTTGAATTTCCTTCTTAAATTCAACATAATCTTCTATAATAAAATCTTCATTTATATGTATATGTTTATAAATATTATTATAATATATAAATGTTTCTAGATATTATTAGGAATATAGAAAACTTACACTTCCCATACCAATAGTTAAAAATATATATATATTACTTTGAAAAAAATCTATATTTTAATTATTAAATTGATAAGTAATATAAATTTAATCTATATTTTAATTATTAAATTGATAAGTAATATAAATTTATTGAATTAAAAATATTAAATAAAAAATTTATTTTAATTTTAAATTTATTAAACTAAAAATTATTTTTTATTTATCATTAATTTTATATTTGGTATATATTTAAAGATATGTTAGCTCTTTATAATAATAATAATAATAATAATCATTTGATTTTAAGGCCACCCTCAAACCAGACATTAAATTGGTATGTGAGACCCCCTTGTTTGTGGGACAACAATTTGACCATTAAAGTCAACGGAGGTATAGATACTCTATCTGCTAAAGTCTAGGTGTACATACCCTACCCCCTCTAGATTTGAACATGCGACCTACTAGTAGGAAACGCATAAAACAAAAATTTTATGTGCTTTTATATATTTAATGGAAGTTAATAATCATCATCTTCTTATAGGAAGAACATGTATTTCCTATATATATAATGGTTAAGAATATGTATTTCCTCCTAAAAGGTCACAAGTTCAAGTTACCTAGGAAATTTCCATTTAAAGTTAATATATTGATGATTACATTATTTGTTCATAAAATTAAAGTTTGAATTTTTTATATTGAAATTATTTATTTTATTATTGTTATTAATATTTTTTAATTTTATATTTTTTCCACACACCTCAAACATTGTTACTTATACAATTGGTTTTTAGACGAGAGGATTATACAATTGTTTTTTATTAGATATCATGTTAGATTTCAAATATTTCAAAATTTAAAGTAGGCTCAATTAAAATCTCTACATCCAGTATGGAGGAAAAGTTGTCACGCGATGTTAGATTTAGCGAGATAGGAGCATTGATTTCAATGATAATACTATGAAAATGACTTAAGTGATGATACAACAAAATATAATGAACTATAATAATATAATATTGAGTAAATAAAAAATTATATTATTATAGTATATAATATAATAATATAATATTAAGTGAACTATCCTAGTTGTGGTCTCTGAGATATTCTTGGAGAAAGAGCAATTAATTGCATTGATTTAATACAAAAAAAAAATGCATTGATTTAAGTGATGATAGAATAAAAAATGATTTATCATAATCAAGTAGTTGTATTTGTTTTAACAATGATATAACATAAAACAACATGGTGCATTGATTTAGTGATAATAATATAACATAAAACAATAAGGTGCATTGATTTCAATGACAATACTATGAAAAATGACCCATTGATTTCAGTGACAATACTATGAAAAATGACTATGTGCATTAATTAATTGAAGAAATGATACAAAGGAAATTAATCCTCTATATTGATTTCAACTATGAGATACAACAAATCATCAAGTGAAATGAATTTAGGGTGAAAACAAATTTCAAAACGGATATCATAAGTTGATGGTGCTTTGCCAAATATGGCCCTCATATAGCAAAGTATTGATCTACCTTTCAATTTCTATACTTAGTTTAGGTTGAGTTGATACGTTCTAGACTTTGGCAAGGACCCTATCATAAATTCGTTAAATTAGTCGTCGTGGAGGCAATCCTTCTCGATTTTCAAATATTTTTCAGAGGAATGAAGCAATAGGGTGCATTGATTCCATTGATAGTGATATAACATAAAACAATAGGGTACATTGATTTCAGTGAGAATACTATGAAAAATGATTCAATGCACTAATTGAATGAAGAAATGACACCTAAAAGAATAATATAATTTTAAAACATATATTATAAGTAGAAGTCATGTACTTTGTTTGGTTATGTGTGATTTATCTATTAGTATTTGCACATTAAAACAATTATAATATTAAGATACATAAAATGTGAAAAACGTGCTCAACCTGGAGTTGGCATGTGTCCCTCCTATAACATAATATAATTTCAAAACAGATATTATAAGTTGAATTCATGTACTTTGTTTGGTTATGTGTGATTTATCCATTAGTATTTGCACATTAAAACAACTATAATATTAAGATATATATAAAATGTGAAAGATGTGCTTAACTTGAAGTTGACATGTGTCCCTCCTAAAAGAATAATATAATATCAAGAGTAAATATTAAGTGCACTAGCTGTGCTTTTTTATATATATTGGAGAAAGTTTTAAGGGAACTGTCTTAATTGTGCTCTCTGAATTAGAACAATTAGTTGCATTGATTTAATGCAAAAAAATATGCATTGATTTAAGTGATGATACGATAAAAAATGATTTAGCATAATCAAGTAGTTGTATTCATTTAACAATGATATAACATAAAACAATAGGGTGCATTGATTTCAATGATAATGATATAACATAAAACAATAGGATGGTGATAATACTATGAAAAATGATTCAATGCATTAATTGATTGAAGAAATGATATGTGTCCCTCCTAAAAAAATAATATAATTTCAAAACAAATATTATAAGTTGAAGTCATGCACTTTGTTTGGTTGTGTGATTTATCTCTTAGTATTTGCACATTAAAACAATTATAATATTAAGATATATAAAATGTGAAAAATGTGTTCAACCTAAACTTGACACGTGTATCTCCTAAAAGAATAATATATTATTGAGTAAATAAAAAACTATGTGCTAAAAACAATAACATTAAATATTAAGTGAACTATTTATCCTAGTTGTGCTCTATCTTGGAGAAAATTTTAAGGGAACTTTCTTAGTTGTGCTATATGATTTAGAACAATTAGTTGCATTGATTTAATGCAAAAAAATGTGCATTGATTTAACGTAATCGAGTAGTTGTATTCCTTTTAACAATGATACAACATAAAACAATATGGTACATTGATTTTAGTGATAATGATATAACATAAAAACAATAAGGTGCATTGATTTCAATGATAATACTATGAAAAATGCATTGTCTAAACATTCTATGTTTTGACATTTTTGTCGGAATTCAATGATATAAATCTGAGTGAAATCGTAATTTTATATTGTTTAAAATATAAATATGAGTGAAATCTTAATTTTCTATTGTTTAAATTGCATTTCTAAATGCATAAATGGGTACAATGTGTTTAAAAACCCCAAGACACTTAGCTTACATAGACTTAACCACCCTAATGTGCAAATCCAACAATTTTTGTCAAATTTCAAGTAAAAATGAAAAGAGCCAAAACCTAGAATGTTTAGACTACAGCCTATGAAAAATGATTCGGTGCGTTAATTAATTGAAGAAATGATACGAAGGAAATTAATCCTCTATATTGACTTCAAGTGTGAGATACAGTAAATCATCAAGTGAAATGAATTTAGCAATAACTTAGTGAAAACAAATTTCAAAATAGATATTATGAGTTGAAGTAGTGTACTTTGTTTGGTTATGTGTGATTTATCTATTATTATTTTCACATTAAAACAATTATAATATTAAGATATATAAAATGTGAAAAGTGTCTTAAACCTAGAATAACAAAAAAGCAAAAGAAGAAAGATTGAGATTGATCACTATGTAAATATTTGTATTTTACTACATTATTATTACTATCACATTTTTCTTCATTTTACATTGTTACTTTTTATATTCAGAATATTTCTCATGTAACTCATTAATTATACTTTTGATTCATACTCTCTATATTCTCAACAAACTAATGTAACTGAATAAATTTCAAATGATCATATTAATCTTCGACATACAGATATACAAATTGATGTTGATCTACAAAGTTTGTGTGACTTCTCACGACTGGAACCAGCATAGATCCACCTTAATCGTGGATCTATCAAGTGTCGAGAGGGATCAAATCTCTCGAGATGCAAACCTTTAACCTTTCCTCAAGTTTTGCACTCTAAAAAAAGTTTGCACCTCGAGAGATTTGATCCCTCTTGGGGCTTGATAGATCCAGGGTTAAGATGGATTTATGTTGGTCTTATAAAAGACAAACATAGATATGTTATAATATAAAGCAAGGGAAATAGCTTCAAAGCAACTACTCTGTGCCTTAAAATTATGTTCACATTTTGTCTAATTGATAAGGGAAATTAAGAGATTTTATTCAAAAAACAATGGATACAATGAAGTTGTAAAAATGTTTAGTATTATAAAATATATGAATTTGTGATAGTCATTTTGAATTTGAGAGAAAATCAAATTAATAATATTATTTTGAATTGGGAGAAAATCAAATTATTTGAGAGTTATTTTTAATTTGTGATATTTATTTTGCCAAAACCAAACACACATTATGTAATTATGAGATTAATAATGAAAAATATAGGGAATGATGAAGTAAAATGGTATTTGAAGACTCACACGTCAAACCCATTTCATCAACATTCCTAATATTGAACCTAGAATTTTGCTTGGTACTAAAATCATCTACACTTCTTACAAATCTTGAACATCTCTAATTGTTTGACACAAATTTGTGGGAAAAAAAATTATATTTTCTCAAAATTTTGACCTATACAGATTTATTGCTCCCATCTTCCCATCTTCTGCATACATCTATCTCTACATATGTTTCAAATGTATTTTTGTAATAAAATTTATTACAAATATTACATTTGGTGTTTGGCTACGCTGTGGCATTTAATTATATTTTATTATTCTATATAGTTATTAAAATTAAAACAATTATTATTATTATTCCCCAATAAATCCTTACAAGGAAACCCAAGGGATGCTTCCCCACAATCGTGGATGACATGCCTAGTAAACTCATCTACATGGACTAGTGTGCCTCACCTAATGGGATTAGAATCAAGCACCTATTGGCATAGAACTAGCTAAATGGCCAACAAATGATTTACCTAATCCCTTGGGATTATTATAATTATTATTATAATAATTATTTTAACCATTGTTATGAGCCTTGATGGTTATCTCAATCGGTTGGTGCAACTATTGTTAGGAGATTGTTGGTAATCAAGATGTTGTACATTTCCATGGTTTGATTCTTATAGAGTTAGACACATTAATTCTATGCTACATGTTGTACACTAAGCACCATCTTTGAAATAGGGAAAAGTGTTTGAAAGTTTTCAAGGGATATATTTCCAAGGAAAAAAAAAAACATATTATGATAAATTATTATTATATTCAATATTTTGTGCCAAAAAAATTGAAATTGACATTAATACAACAAAACCATGATTCATTCACGAGGCAACATTAGAACTATGTTGAAGTATTCAATGAAAATATGGGATTTGTGTCACTTAAGAGGCACTAGTGCAATGAAAATACACAAGGCTTGGAGAAAAAGTGATGCAAATAGTGGTTTTGCTCGCACTATCTATTAATTTTGGACATCAAGTGGAAAAGGGAGGTCATCATCATTTCATTTTTACATGAACTTCTTAAGCATAACTTGTGGAAGTTGAGAGAGATTTGTGGGACATTCAAGAAGAATAACCAAGGGAGATTTGTGGACCTTCACCAGATCTATTAGATTCCAAGGTAAGATTTATTCTCATCTACCCCTATTTTTAAAAAATCTATAGATTTGGGATGTCATTTGGAATGGGATTTGGGATTGGGATCTAGTTTTATATTTTGGATGTAGGTACAATGGATTTTACCCTATAACCCTATGAATTGAGATCCCATTTTACAAAACAAAACAAAACAAGCTAGGGTTTTGGGATTACATACATGTTGCATCTTCCTCTTCCTCCTCTTACTCTCCTTCTTCCACTTCCTTTTATTCTTGTTGTCCTCTATTTCCCCCTCCTTCCCCTTCCTCTTCCTTCTTTCTCTTTCTCTTTTTTTCTCTCCCACCATAATTTTATTCCTCCTCCTCCACATCCCTCCCCCTCTCCTCTTTTCTCTCTCATTTATTTATTTTTTGTTTGTTGGTGTGTCTATGACTTGCAGGACTAATATTTCGCTAAGAAGCCACAACTGAGGGGCATCTAATCCGTTAAAGTCACTTGCAGATCACACCTAGCCTGTGCCACACCAACCCATAGCTAGTTGGATTTTTTAGGTGTCTCCTCCCGACTACAATGGGTTTCTAACCTAGATCACCCTGCAAACGAATCCCTTCAAAACCAACCACACTAGCGTGATTTGACTTCCTCTTTCATTTATTATTCTTGTCCTCTATGATATTTTCCCTTCACAATCTCCCTCTCCTTCTCCTCTTGTTCCTCTTTTTCTCCCTCTCCCTCTCCATTTCTTCTTCCTCTTTTTTTCCCTCAACTCCCTCTCTTTCTTTCTCTTTCCCTTTATCCTCCTCTTCCCCCTCTTCCTTTTCCTCTTTCTCTTTTCATTATTTTTCTTCTCTTTCTCGTGCTCTTCCTTTTGCAAGGTAGAATAATAAAAATAATATCATTCTTAATATGAATAGATTATTGTTATAATAATTATTAAATTATTATTATTCTTACCTTAAAATAAACCATAATTCACTAACTTAGGTCTCACTTAGGTTCATATTAGTAAACAAACCCATTGCTTTATAGTAAAATAAGTTAATGTGAAATAGGCCCTCTAATCCCTCTTGTTCATTACATTGCACTCCCCCTCCTACTCTTTACAAATCCAAGTATATATGTCCAAGTAGATACATTAACATGAGAGAAAGACATGATGGTGTCGATCATGATGCAATAGCTAGTTTCTATGAATTATAATAGCTATGAGACTTGTTTCATAAATATTGTGTTAGTTGCATAGAGCCACCCCTCTAATTATCATCTTGTGTGTCCAAAGCATATATGCATATGTTGTTGTTATACATGTGTATTTTCAATGCTCATGTGAAATAATAGATAATTTGACTCCATGTATTTAATGTACTTACCTTGATAGTGTATCATTGT
This sequence comes from Picea engelmannii, assembly GCA_009831015.1. NCBI lineage: Eukaryota > Viridiplantae > Streptophyta > Pinopsida > Pinales > Pinaceae > Picea > Picea engelmannii. Next base: position 191,012 of record ML785530.1, on the reverse strand, counting down.
AATACATCTAAAAACACGTGGCTTCCAACAAAGAGGGATTAGACTATGGGGCCCATTGCAAGGAAAGAGAGGAAGAACATCGTAGAAAAATAGGTAAATTAAGATTAGTCGATGAAGGCAAGGCGCCCTTGGTGACTTATAATTACATACTTTATGATTGTTATATAATATTGAAATATATATGTATTTGTTTTATAAAAAGTTGCATTTATAATTCTAATTGTTACTTACTATATTATGTTTTCTATTGTAGAAAAGTTTCATAAAAAAATGGAAAATTTAGAAAGGGGCTAACATCAAAAGAGAAACTTATATTCAGATGAGGATTATATGTGTAACATGGGATCAAGCTTGATGAGTGTCAATGGAAATCTCCCTACACATGCTAGCCAAGGTATGATTTATCCTCATTTTCCAATGAAATTTAAAATATATAGAACAATATTAATTGAATCCAATATACTACATTTTTATGGTACTTATTCGTTCTATGATGTGTGTGTTATCACATAATTCACAATTGTAGAGCCAAAGTCCCAATGCTCAAGTGTAAATCTTGCGAAATCGAGAGAGAAGGGCCATTGTCACCTCATTGATCTCTCGTTCGCTTCAATCCATCTAGCTATAGGTCACAATAGTTGTAGGTTGAGGATAAGAGGAAAAGAAAGTTTCCACAAGCAGTTTAGGAGATCCAGGACCAATGTCTTTTCATTGGGCAATGGAGTCATAAAAAGAGTTGAGAGTGACAAGACTAGAGTTTAAAATTTTCAAGGGTGTAAACCTTCTTATTCCCAGGAACAAAACCCTAGCCGAGGCAATACCTGGGAAAAGGAGTTTTGCATAAGTTTGAAGTGATGAAACTAGGGTTTAAAATATCCACATGTGTAAACCCTCTTACTCCCTAGAACAAAATCCTAGCAAAAGAAAGACCTCAAGGGTGTAGACCCTCCTAGTTCTTGAGTCATGCCCTAAGTATTTGAGTAAGATGAGAAAGACAAGATGGAGGAGGGTGTAATAACTCTTACTCTTCCTAGGGTTTTGTTGGCATGATTTACAGGAAAGTGTGTGCTTGTCATTGATGGAAAGAACAACAGGATCGATGGAAAATAATAAGAGCGAAGACGAGACCTGCAAGAGAAGGTTCAGAGGTTAAAACCTTTGAATACTTAGAAAACCTTCTAAGTCATAAGAAATCATAAGCTCGGGAAAAGGAGTGACAGTGGTCATCGGATCAGTGTCCAGATAGGAGGAGAACGCAGAAAGATTGAGCCATTGATATGAGACATGATTGACGAACGAAGTTTAGTTCGGTCTAAAGATGCGAGGAATTTACACTCAGGAAAGTTTGAGATTTGAAATTCCCGGAATGCAAATTTTCGTCAGTCGTCGGATTAATTTCGAGTGGAAGGACAGGATAAGCTAGAAAAGTTGCATCGTAGAAAGATCAAGTCATCGGTCCAAGATCCTGATTGAATGAATAGCATTCACTTCGGATATGGGTTTCCTCAGGAAATATCTGTCTCTATATATTTCATGTGTGTGATTGATGTTGAATATTATATTGCTTACTTCCCTGCATTATTTTGATTGTCATTGAGTGTCTTGTAAAGAGTTTAAAATGGGCATAATTGTTTAAGCACAGGGACAACTGATTCACCCCCCCCCTCTTAGTTGTCCAACAATTGGTATCAGAGTCGGTTCCTTTTATTTAAAGGTAGATCAATAAGCTTAAACATGTCAAGCCATGAAGGAAATCCAACCAATAAGGCCCCTTTGTTCAATGGAACAAACTTTTTCCTTATGGAAAGTTAGGATAAGAACCTACATAATGGCTTTAGGTGCAGATGTCTAGGATGTGGTAGAGATTGGTTATGTAAAGCCAGTTGTACTAGCTAATAAGGATGAAAATCTAGAATTCAACTTCAGCGCTAAGGCTATGAATGTTATTTTGAGTGGGCTTGCAGAAGAAGAATTTGTAAAAGTTATGCACTTAGAAACTGCCAAAGACATGTGGGACAAACTCATTAGCAGTTATGAAGGTAATGAGAAGGTAAAGGATGCTAAGCTTCAAACCTACAGAGTATAGTTTGAATAGCTACATATGAAATAAGATGAAACTATTGGGAAGTACTTTCTAAGAGTTGAAGAACTAGTAAATGCAATGAAATCTCTTCATGAAAAAATTGAGGAAGCCTCTTTAGTTCAGAAAATTTTGAGATCTCTACCAGATAGGTTCAACCCAAAGGTCTTTGCTATAGAAGAACTTAATGATCTAAAAGATTTGTCTTTTGATCAACTTCTAGTAATGTTGATTGCATATAAAATGAGGATAGGTAAAGATAAATCCAACACTAGAGAAGCTTCTTTTAAAGTAGATAAGAATGAGGAATCTGAGCCAGATGAAATTGAAGCAAAATTTGTGAGACGACTAAAGAAAGGATCATGCAAGTATCAAGGCAAGTTTCCCTTCAAGTGTTTTAACTGTGGAAAGATAGGTCACTTTGCATCTAAGTGTCCACACAAGAAGCAGGATCAGAATTCTGAAGGTGAAAAGAAGTACAAACCCAGGAGATTTGGTAAAAATAAAAGCTTATGTGTAAACAATGATGACTCTTCAGAAGACACACATAGTGACTCTTCTTGTGAAGATGAGGTTAATGACTTTGTGCTTATGGCCAAAGAGGATTATGATAATAAAAACACAGGAAGTGATGGTAATGATGAAGAAGTTGTGGTTGATATGGAAGGTGAACTAATCAGTGCCTTAGAAGAGATTGACAGACTCAGACTCAAGAAGAGAAAACAAAAACAGTTGTTGATGAAGTTTGAAAAGGATGGTAAAAAACCTGTTGAAGAATTTTCCCTGCTAAAAGTGGAGTTAGAAGAGGCAAAGAAGATAGAGGACATTCTGAGACAGCAGTTATCAGAAAAGAAGGAAATATGTGAAGCCTTGGAAGAAGAGGTAGTAAAAACCAGAAAATATATGGAGAAGTTTAAAGCATTGTATCTCCAAAATCTTCCAAGCATTAAAGCCTCAGCAGAACTAAATGACATTCTGAACAAACAGAGATCTCCTTTGTTGAATATTGGTTTAGGCTATGTAAGTGGTTCAAGCAGCAAAGAGACAGAAAGCAAAGAGCCAGTAAAGATGATCAAGTTCCAAGTCAGTAAACAATCAGACCATGAGAGTACTTTGTCACCAAAATCTAATAAAGACAAGATGATCCTTGATCAAAAACAAAGAGGTCAGCAGATGGAGCAACAATTGCCAAGAAGAAGGCCACCCTTTAGGTACCAAAATTTCTTCTATGGCTATTGCTTTTACTATTCTATTTTTGGTCATAAGATTGCAAATTGTCAAACAAAGTTTAGAGACATGCAACTGAGGAGGTCAAGAAATAAACAATCTTTACAACATAGAACTAAGCAGCCAATGAATAGATAGTGTAGCACCAATCACTCTGACCTACTGAACAATGAGATCGAATGTTATAACTGTCATAACTTCGTCCACAAAGCTGCAAATTGTCATCTGAAGAATTACAAAATAGATACAAAGATAAAACCCTTAGCTAAAAATGTTAGCACATGGACAAAGAAAGATAGTGAAAATTGTGGTCTAGTACTTTCAACTCAAAAACAAAAGGACCCCTGGTATATAGACAGTGGATGTTCCAAGCACATGACTGGAGACGAGGATAATTTTATGTCTATAAGTAAAGGCAAAACAGGAAATGTGACCTTTGGAAATGACGAACCAGGTAAAATCAAGGGTAAAGGGATGGTGAGTTTAAGTAATGGCAAAGGAAAAGCCCAGGATGTCCTACTTGTAGATGGGTTGAAACATAATTTGCTCAGTGTAAGTCAAATGTGTGATAGAGGATGTGAAGTGGTGTTCACTTCCAAAGATTGTAATATAAAGTCTGTAAATTCAGGACAAGCAGTGGCTAAAGGCATAAGGACAGATAATAATGTATTTTTGTTGAAAGAAGATAGAGAAGAGTGTCATCTAAGAAAACATGATGAGAGTTGGTTATGGCATAGGAGACTTGGACATCTAAACTTTGACCACTTAATCAAGCTCAAAAATCTTGAGGCAGTAAAAGATCTTCCAAGAATATCAAAGCCACAAGATTCTATGTGTAAACCTTGTCAAGTAGGAAAGCTAACCAAGACACAATTTAAATACAAGAACTCTACTTCAATGGAGAAACCACTCCAATTAGTTCATATGGATCTATGTGGACCATCAAGACAGGAAGGAACAAGGAAGGAAAACTACTTCATGTTGATCATTGATGATTACTCCAGACTCACTTGGGTTGTTTTCCTCAAAGAAAAAGCTGAAGCATTTGAGAAATTTAAAATATTTAAGGCTTTAACTGAGAATCAAACATGCAACAGATTAAAGGTTGTGAGATCAGGCAGAGGAGGATAATTCATGTCAAGTGATTTCAAGGAGTTCTGTGATAAACATGGGATCAAAAGAGAATAAACAATCGTAGGAACCCCTCAACAAAATGGAGTAGTTGAGAGGCAAAACAGAACAGTTCAGCAAATGGCTAGGTCAATGATGAATGAGAACTACAGCAATACTTACTCAAACCTACTGGGTAGAAGCAATACACGCAGCAATCCTACTGGGTAGAAGCAATATACATAGCAATCCATATTCTTAATAAAGCTCACCTCAGACCACATGGTGACAAGACACCGTATGAGTTGTGGCATGGAAGACCTGCTACAATCAAACACTTCAAAACCTTTGGGAGTAAGTGCTACATAAAAAATAATAATGAGAACCTTGGCAAGTATGATGACAAGGTTGATGAAGGCATCTTCTTAGGGTATGCTACAAACAGTAAAGGATACAGATGCTATAATTAGAGGCTACATAAATTGGTTGATTGTATTGACATAAAATTTGATGAAGGAGTCCCAATAAGAGAGGTGAACAATACTTAATCAACAACAGAGGATATAGGTGAAGTTGAAGTTCAACAGGTCCAAGAATCAGAACAAGAAGGCTCTGAGTCAGATGAAGATGCAAATACTCAGGCAGACTCAAATCAGCAGACAGCATCAAATTCTTCCTCCGAAATTACTCAAAAGAATCATCCTGCAAGTCAGATAATTGGTGAGAAAAACAAAGGTGTACAAACCAGGAGAAGGATAATCAAAAATATCGAGCAATCACATATATCCTTCATATCCATGGTGGAACCCAAAAACTTCAATGAAGACAGTGAAGATGTAAATTGGTTAAAATCAATGAACAAGGAACTGGATCAGATTGAGAAAAACAATACTTGGGAGCTTGTTCCTAGACCGGCATATAAGAATGTAATTGGCTCCAAATGGGTTTTTAAAAATAAAATGAATGAACAAGGACAAATTGTCAGGAATAAAGCGAGATTGGTATGTAAAGGGTATGCTCAAATAAAAGGACTGGATTTTGATGAAACATTTGTGCCCATAGCAATATTATAAGATATTAGAATGTTTCTTGCCTATGCTTGTCATAAGAAGTGTAAAGTCTATCAAATGGATGTCAAGTCAGCTTTTCTAAATGGAGATCTAAAAGAAGAAGTCCATATGGAACAACCAGAAGGTTTCCAACTGCCAGATGAACCTGACTTTGTCTGCAAGCTAAAGAAAGACTTATATGGGTTGAAACAAGCTCCTCGTGCCTGGTATTACAAACTGGATAAGTATCTTCAGGACAAAGGGTTCAAGAGAGGAACAGTTGACAGCAATCTATATATCAGAACAGAGGGTAATTATTTTCTCATTATGTTGGTCTATGTAGATGACATCATCTTCGGAAGCAATAATGCTTCATTGGTACAATAGTTTGCTTCTGCCATGCAGTTTGAATTTGAAATGTCTATGATAGGGGAACTGTCATTTTTTCTTGGTCTGAAAATTACTGTCTGAAGGATTATTTCTTTCTCAGGAGAAATATCTAAGAGAAATGTTGAAACGGTTTCAAATGGAAGATTCCACACCTATGAGGACACCTATGGTCACTGGATGAAAGTTAAGCAAGGATGATGACTCACCTGATGTTGATCAGAGTTCATATCGGTCTATGATAGGAAGCCTATTGTACATCACAGCATATCGTTCAGACATAATGCATGTTGTTGGAATGGTAGGAAGGTATCAAGCTGCACCTAAACAGATTCATTTGTTAGTTGTCAAAAGAATATTTAGATACTTGAAAGGAACAATGGACTATGGCCTATGGTATCCTAGGAATCAGAATTTTCAACTATTAGTCTATTCAGATGTTGATTGGGATAACTGCGTGGATGAAAGGAAAAGCACGAGTGGAGGTGCATTCTTCTTAGGAGATTCCCTTGTATCATGGTTGAGAAAGAAGCAAGGTTCCATTTCCTTATTGACTATAGAAGTTGAGTACATTACAGTTGCCACTTGTTATACCCAAGTATTATGGATGATTCAGACACTTGCGGACTTGGGGGTAAAATATACAGCATCGATTCAAATTCATTGTGATAATACTATTGCAATTAGTGTGTCAAAGAATCTTGTATTTCACTCCAAGACCAAGCATATACCCATCCAGTATCACTTCTTGAGGGAACAGGTGACCAACTCTATTGTTTCTTTGCATTATATTCCATCAAAAGATCAGATTGTTGATATCTTCACTAAACCGCTTGCAAAAGCTCAGTTTGATTATCTATGCCAGAAGTTGGGCGTGAACCCATTATCAACCTAAGAGGGTCCATCTTGTCATGGGGAGTATGTATTGGTTGAATATATGATACCTCCGACAAATACTGTAACAACTCAGGGGGAGCATGTTTTCTTTGGCATTGATGTCAAAGGGGGAGAAAAGGAGTGGTATGGATGTTATAGTTGGAGAATAGCGCAGCCTTTTAGGGTTTCCATCAATGCCAAAGGGGGAGATTGTTGGCATGACTTACAGGAAAGTGTGTGCTTTTCATTGATGGAAAGAACAGTAGGATCGATGGAAAACAAGAAAATAAAAGACGAGACCTAGAGGAGAAGGTTCGGAGGCCAAAACCTTTGAATACTTAGAAAACCTTCTAAGTCAGAAGAAATTGTAGGCTTGGGAGGAGGAGCGACAATGGTCGTCGGATCAGTGTCCAGACAGGAAGAGCGCGCAGAAAGATCGAGCCATTGATCTGAGAACATGATCGATGATCAATGTTTAGTTCGGGTCTAAAGATGTTAAGATTTTAGACTCAGGAAAGTTTGAGATTTGAAATTCCCGAAATGCGAATTTTCATCAACTGTCGGATCAATTTCGAGTGGAAGAACGGGATAAGCTAGCAAATTTGCATCACAAAAAGATCAAGTCGTCAGTCCAAGATCTTAATCGAATGAAAAACATTCACTTTGGATATAAATATGCAAGGAGGTTATGCTCTGGAAAGTTTGAGATTTGAAAAACCTGAAGCCCGGAAATCCAAAATGAATAAGGACCATCGAATCTAGAGATCAGACAATGATTGTTAGATTAGGGAGATCTACATTAGAAAATCTCGTCCTCAAGGACATGTGGCAGACTACGTTAGCAAGGACACATGGCAGACCACGTTAAAAAAGGACATGTGGCAGACCACGTCATCAAAGGAAATGTGGCAGACCACATCAGCAAAGGGCAAAAGTGTCAAGAGGAAATTGGCATGTGCCATGTCAACAAGTGACGTAACCAAGCTACGTCACTCCAAGAGATTCACTTCAGAAGGTTCATCACCAACAAATGTCAAAAGTCCTGAAGGATGAAGGTCTGAAGTCACTCTCAGCCGTCCGATCTGAAGATCACTTCGGGTGTATTCTCAATCCTTAATCATGCAGGAGGGAACTTGTCAATGGATCGTGAACTCCAGGTGAAACTTCTTCGGAAAAACACAAAGGAGAAAGGTTTTACATTGTCGAAGGTTGAAGTCCTAGAGCGAAGGATAGTCGTTGGATTAAAAAGGACAGATGTCAGCAGATCCTTCATTTCGCAAGATATCCAGTCAGATGAAACGAGAAGTTGAGATTTCAAATCTCTGTAGTCTGTAGACCCAAAGGGATTGTGATTGTTGATCCAAAAGGGGACACGCGTCAATGGATTGTTAGCTCCGGGAAAAATCAAAGGAAGGATGAAAGAAAGTTGAGAGTTGATATTGTCGAACCCCGAATACTTGAAGGGTTTGTGACCGTCGATCCAAAAGACCACGCGTCGTTCGATCGTGGACTCCAGGTGAAATGCTCTGGGAGAAAATGAGAGTTTGAGAATTGAAATTATCGAAGGCAGGACTCACGGAGGAGATCCTGATCATCGATTAAAGATGACAGATGTCAATAGATCTTCCATTCCGGAAGATATCCAGTGAGCAGCAACAAGGTTTGAGATTTGAAAGTCCCGGAACCCAGATCACGAAGTAAATCTCAGTCGTTGATTTAGGAGGGTGAGATATGGTCTGCAGACTTGAGAGGACAGATCTGAACCATCTATTCAGGAGCACCGTCAAGATCGTTAGATCGATGGTCCCGTCGCATTGCAGGGATTGAAGATGCGTGAACTTTACTTCTAATATCGTGCGTGGAAGAGAGGAAAGGAAGGTTGATAACAGTCGTTGATCGAGAGGCATCATGAAGGGATTGGAGATCAATGGTCGTGCTCAATTGTGGGGCCAAAACATGTTCGGGCCTTAATCTTTCATGAGTAGGCCGCAATCAAAACCACGGTTTTGGAGAAAGGACGTGTGGAGGCTCGTAGTGAATTGTGGGGTGAAAAGAAGGTTTCCCTCAAACTGCCTATGGACGCGCCTGCAATCGCATGGTCATGTGAAGCTCATAGCCCAAGGTCATATCATGAAAAGGAGCTAGCACTCACTAAAGTGAAATCGGTAAGCGCCTTTTGATTAGGCAATTGGTCACCGTCGGTGGTCACATGAATGAAGAGGCTTAGAAGCCAAAGAAGCCAAAGACGACTGGCTATAACTGACAGAGATGATGAAGAGTTTCAATTTCCAGAGAAGCCAATGAATATCAGGGTAAATCCCACGGATGATGAATACATTCAACATAACCGCCAGAGAAGATGAAGAGTTGACATGATGATCATGCAGAGGACTCGGCGTGTAAAAGACATGCAGAACAGAGAAGAGGGTGTTGATTCTCTTGTGAGCCATGTTGTGGGGAAGAGGAGACGCAGTGAACAACCCGAAGTGAAGAATAGTGGCGTAGTGAAGAGCATGCATAGGCATAGCACATAGAATGGACATGGCGCACAGAGCATAAAATGCAGAAGAACAGAATGTGCATGCATTCCAGTAGAAAGACATTGATGCAGGCAGAGCAGAGCAGTGTAGGAGAATAGTGATGAGACGAGTAAGCCATTCATAAATGTTGTATCATTGTGATAAATTAAAGAAAGAAAAGATTTATATTTCAGGGTGGTAGGGAGGTGCTAGGGAGGACTGTGGTCCTCAGAGTTTCAAGTGGGTGCTTGAACAAAGGGAGTTGTAGCTTCCATATGATTGCAACCAGAAAAACCATGGCGGTAGGGTGGTGTAAGGGAGAACTATTTTTCTCTGTTATACAGGTTGGTTCCTGTGTGACTGGAAGTTGGTGCTTCCATCCAATTGGTGCTAGAACACTCGGGGAATTGGTGCTTCCTTCTATTGGGTGCTAGAGAAATCATAGAGTTGGTTCTTTCAGCAAGTTGTTGTTTGTAAAATAGAGGTTGTAGCCTCAAGAAGAGTTGGATCTCATAAGAATGATAATATACAGAAAATAAAGATTACTTGTCATATCAAGAAGAATAGGTTTTTCCCTTTATGGGTTTCCTCAAGAAATATCTCTCTCTGTATATTTCATGTGTGTGATTGATGTTGAATATTCTATTGCTTACTTCCTTGCATTATTGTGATTGTCATTGAATGTCCTGTAAAGACTTTAAAATGGCCATAATTGTTTAAGCACAGGGACAAATGATTCACCTCCCCACTCAGTTGTCCAAGAGGTTTAACAAGATTTTGAGTTCAAATAAGCAAATGCCAAGATACCATAAAAAAAACACTTAAAATTGCATAAATGTACCCAGAAAATGCATTAGGAAACCCTATCATTCCAAAATCATCCATAAACATCCCATTTAAAACACCTTAAAAAAAGTATTGCATGAGAGAAAACAGATCATAATCAAATTTCCTTATTACTCCACACCAAAACACCAATCCAAGACAAATGTTCCATGAAAATTTTAGAAATTTCAGACCCCCAAAGGGAAAAATCCCTCAAGAAGTGATGATCCAAAATGAGTGAAGTGCCTCTCTATTTATAGGGGAAAGGCTCAACTTCCTCTTACATTAAAATAATAATTTCTAAGCCAAATTTCCACTAATCTAGCCTAAGGAGGGGGGAAATCACTCTTCAACAACTAAAATAGTCGAAACAATTCAAAATTTGGGCTTCTAAAGCAACATTTGCAAAATTTGAGGGGTTAGGAAAAAGGCAGGGTGTTGGTGTAGCGTCCAGCCTCCAAAGGCCCTTCAAATGCTCCCCTTTTCTGCTCAAAATCAACAACAGGATCTTCAAATGTGGGCCCAAGGTCAAAATTCCCCTCCAATATGGTCTCATTGACCTTCTAAGTGGGCACACAAGCCTCCATACTATCAACAAATGGATTTCGGTCCTCCAAATTTGAATACAAGGGCTTCAAAATATTTACTCCACCTCCAAAATTACAGAATAAGGGGTCGGCTCAGTTCAAAACCACCCATAATTGTAGGTTGGCCTTTCATTTATATACAACTTTAAAATCAATTTAATGGGTTATTGGGTCGGCCCTATTTGTCCCCTTGGTTTGTCCCCTTCAAAACACAACAATTCATTTTTTTAACATAAGTCGACCCTAGGTTAAAATCATCTTAGTGCCTAAGATGTATATATATATACCAAGAGAAATTCTTCAAACATTATTTCGCTATCGCAAAGTTAGTTTGTTCTGTAATTTCGTTCTTTCTTCTGCGTTTTCCTCAGACAGAGCTGTGATTTTAACAATTCTTGGACAACTCAAGTACATGAATCATTGTTGGGACTATTCTTGATGCCTTCTTTATAAAAAATAATACCAACTCATTTGTAATATGCCTTACAATGCGATCTGGACAAGACTGCTTCTGAAATAGGACAACAAACATTTTTTTGAAATGTGATTTAGAAGGTGGGTGCTCCATCATTTTAGTGGTTTTCTATGTTAACCACCAATGATATAGTAAAAGAGTAATAGGTTATCCGTTTGAAATAGCGATTTGGCTTTGAAATCTGGGTGTTTCTCCTTTGATACATGTAATTTCCAAACCCCAAATTTGTCAAATTCCAATCATGCTACAACACTTTCCTATTGCCAATAAAAGTGCACCCTTCTTGGTGATATGGAAATAGATCTGGGCTTTTTTTGGACATTGTCGTTCCTTAACAATTTTACACATGTGAAATGAAGCAACCCAAGAACCTCGCCACAGTCTTTTTTTCTCAAAAACAATGTTGTCAGTGATAAAACAATTTTTACGATAGCATGCAGAATTCTGGTATCCCATGTTTGCAACAACTTAATGATTGTTTCCATAAAGTCAAGTGTGGCATGATAGATTTCATCCTTAGTTTGAGAATCATCATTGTCATTAGAGGCCCCTCCCATGGCATGACCTTCTGGTGGATGGTTTTCTTTGAAGTTTGTGACATTTACAGAGCTAGATACCATATTAGAAAGTGTCATTGAGTTATGACTTTGAAGGAGCTTCAGAAAACCCCTATGATATTACCCGAAAAAATTATGGGTAACATCGGCTCCAACTTGGGGACAAGTTTCCTTCTTAGGGCACACTTGAGAACCCAAGAGTCTTATCATTCAATTATGAAACCAACCTTTAACTTCTGTCAAGATGGGAACTTTGAGCACTTCTTTCACGTAATGGCCTCTCCCTTTGTGTTTGATCGCCATGTAGAATAGAGCAATGTTTAAGACCAAGTGCATGTAGGTTGTAATAGACCTAAATGCAGCTTCGAGGAAAAATCCTTGTTTGATTAACAAACATTTCATTCTACCATTGTCCATATGTACCTATTTTCTGATGCATTTCAGCTATGTTGTTCCATAGGTAGTGTGTTTAGTTTTATGAAAAGATAAGGAAAGTATCTGGTCCTGATGAAATTGCACCAGTGAGGTTCCTTTTCCAGCTAGGATTTGCAAGGTTTCCCCTCGGAACCTCTTCCAACCATCAATTTTCCATACGGCCACATCTTCTATAAATTTTCCCCTTTTTTATTAATTGGGTTGGTTTTCATTGATGTCAACCCTTGAAGCAAGTCCAGTACCAAATTATGGTAGCCTGAGAGGTGTGGATAAGGAACCCAAGTTTGTTTGAGGTATAAAGGAATGAATATCAATGAATTTGCAAGAGAGACTATTCTATATGGATAACAATGCCAAAGGGGGAGATTGTTGATTAATTGGGTTGGTTGTCATTGATGTCAACCCTTGAAGCAAGTCCAGTAGCCCCAGAGGTGTGGATAAGGAACCCAAGTTTGTTTGAGGTATAAAGGGATGAAGATTAGTGAATTTGTAGGAGAGACTACTCTAGATGGATAATACATGTCATGTTGTTTCCGGTGATATGTGGTACATCACGTAGTTCCTCACGGTTCAGGAGATATGGCTTAGTGAAGTTGGAGAACCCTCATGAGTAATCTAGAAGCCCCTAGAAGGTCAAAGAAGTCAATTACTCTAGAAGCTCCTAGAATAATTTTACTTGTCAAAGTGGTTGTAACTAGGAGTTAATCATGGGTAAAGTTGTTGCAATAAGAAAATAATTAAAAAGAAATTAGTTTCAACAAGAAGTTGTGAGTTTGTTATTTATGGTAAAGTAATTGCAAGTGGGTAAAGTAGTTAAAAGTGGGTTATCCCTAAAAGAAGCAAGTTGGGTAAAATAGTTAGAAGATAACCCCTAAAGGAAGCTACTTCGAGAGTATAAATAAGAGAGCGGGGATCTCTTATTAGAACCTAATTTTTTATCATATTGAATATCTATTTTGTGAAAAGTCATGGGTAGGTATCATTGACAAATCTATAGCAATGAGTCTAAAGCAGCGACGAAATTGAAGATTCAAAGGGTCGAGACTGTGGGTACTGAACTAGGGTTTTACTAAAGATATATGTAGGTTGTTGTACTAGAAGGACACAGACATTTGCGGGCCATAGTGGAAAAAAGCGCAGATACCCGCGAGTTTACTGAAGATAGAGTGCAGATTTGTTGCCAAGGTTGAAGAAAAGGAAGATCAGATCTATCAGTGAGAAGTTGTAGAGCTGAGAAGAGGCTACAAAAGGTCTAGCAGTGATAAGGTACAACAGAGATATCTACAGTAACAAAAGGTATGTTATATGTTTGTCTTAAGTAGGTCTTTGGTGAATGTTTGGGGTATGGCCATGGAAGATTGAGTTCTATCCCTTGAGGGACTATTGGTAGAATGGCATATTGTGTATAATACAGATCTACAAGGATACATTGCTACTATATTGATTTATTATTGTGGATATACTTCATTAGGCATCTTGTTAAGATATATCTTGTGTTATTTAGAGCATGGTTGAGGTTTTATGGTTGAAGCCTATTGCTATCAGTTCACAGTGTTGATTACATAACAGTAAGGGTTTGATGTATGGTTAATGTAAGGGTTTATGATATCACACAAGATCAGTGGGACATATGTATGAACCTAATATATGGTTATGTGCTTGGATATTGGATGAGTATTATTTTCTATCAGAACAGCCATATTGTGAGCAGATATAGAGAGATCGGATAATGACACATACAGAGTGACAGAGAGAGTGACATAGACAAATAAGTGACACTAGCATAGCAGTGTGCTAGTCTGTGAGCTGCAGCAAATAGAGGTGCAGACATCCACGAGTTGCAATACATAAAGTTGTGGACATCTACGTATTGCAGAATATATTGGTCATGGATCTACAGGAAAGTTTTGAAGAATATTGGTATAGGTTGTTTCAAGCTTCCAGTGAAAAGATTGACAGTAAGAGGTTGTGATAGTGACAGTTATAGGTTGTTTGATTCAATGAAAACAATAGGTCATCTACATTTGGAACTTATACTTCAGGGTGGTTGGATGGGGAAAGGATAGGTGGTTGTAGCCGGAGATCATTGGGGGTTGCAGCCTCCTTTTGGTTGGAGCCAGAGAATTGGGGAGTTGGAGCGTCCCTCGGGTTGTAGCCTGAGAATCTAGGGGGTTTGAGCCTCCTTCCAGCTGGAGCTGGAAAACAAAGGAATTTGGTGCTTCCAATGAATGTGCTTCTTAAATACATATAAGAAAAGGCATTGTGTGGTTTTCTCCTGCATTGGGTTTCCACGTAAAAATATTGGTGTACTATGTATGTGTATGATTGCTCATTGTTCAGGGTTTATTTATTTTTCACTTATTGAATGATATTGGTAAACTAATCATATGGTTAACAAAACTTATATACATTGTGGTTAAAAATGATTAAAATGCACTATTATTGATTCGCCCCCACTCTCAGTAATCCAACAATTGGGATAAGAGTAGGTCCTTCAAAAGGCAGTTTAACAACTAGAAGGAGATCGTGGATTAATCTAAGATTGGGATACCACAGTTTGATGGAGAAGATTATTCCTTCTGGAGCAAAAGAATGAAGACACGCATACATGCACTGGGATTTGATGTTTGGCGATCAGTAGTAGATGGATACAAAGCACCAACTACTCCTCCAACAGATATTGATGGAAAGAAACTTGAAGAAAATAATTCAAGAGCCACAAGTGCACTCCTGAATGGTCTGACTAAATCAATATACACCAAATTTATGCATTGTGATTCCACGAAATACATCTGGGACAAATTTAGAACATATACAAAGGAGTTGAGAAAGTCAAGGAAGCTAAACTTCAAATTTTCAGAGCAAAGTTAAAACAGTTGAAGATGAATGAGGATGGAGACATAATAGCCTACTTTCTATGAGTTGATGAAGTAGTAAACAGTATCAAAGGTCTGGGAGACAAGATAAAGGAACAGTGTTGTCAAAAAGGTATTGAGATCTCTACCAATGAGATTTGATTCAAACATTTAAGCACTAGAAGAAAGAGAGGACCTAGCTACACTGACAATGGATGAGTTGCATGGGACACTCACAGCTTATGAGATGAGAACAGAGCAAGACAATCCAGTTACAAAGGAGGAAACATTCAAAGCATCTAAGAAGACAAAGTAAAAGGCAAAGTCAGATAGTAGCAATAGTGATATCTCAGAAAATGATGAAGTAGCCAACTTCGTCAGAAGGATGAAAAAGGGAACCGACAAATATAAAGGTAAGATTTTGTTGATTTGTTTTAATTGTGATTGTATTGGTCATTTTGCTAATAAATGTCCCCATAAGAAAAATAAAAGAAATGAAGAAGATGGCTCTAAGAGGAAACAAATACAAAAAGGCAAAAGAACCAAAAAGAAATTTTTCAAGAAAAGCCTTTGCACCAAAGAAGACAGTTACTCGTTAGATGAAGATGAAGTCGGCGATAGTGATACAGAAAGGGTATTATTCATGGCAATAGAAGATTTTGATGAAGAAGGATCTTAAGAAGAATATGAAGAGGCAGAAGTTGACTACAAAAAATAATTGTTGAGTGCCATATAAGTTATAAAAAAGGAAAAGAAGAAAAACAAGTCACTTCAGGCATAACTAAAAAGAAAAGAGGGAGTTTAGAATTCCAACTCCAAAGAACTAGAGCAGTTGATCACTAAATTAAAAATCCAATTAGTAGAATAAGACAAGATAATTGAAGAATCCTCGTAGAACAATTAGAATAAAGAAACATGATCATTGGAAATTTGGAAGCAGAGATTGTCACATTGAGAAAAGACCTTCAGAAGAAAAACATGTAGAACGACTCTAAAGTTTTGGATGAGATTATTAGTAGTCAAAGGCTACATCATGATAAGTTCGAACTAGGATACAACCAGACGTAAAAGGGTTCAAGATCCAAAACAACGGATCAAGAAATAAAACCAAGAAGTTACCCAGAGACAATCAAAGGATCTCTTAAGAAGAAACAAGACAAGAAGTTTCACAAGGAAGATCACATAGATACTCCACCACCCAGAAGATTCAAATTTCAGAATCAACAGCAATCAAAAATGAAAAGGCCTCAAGAAGAGGAAGGATTCAAAAGAGTAACTCCTTTTAGAAAATCTTCAACTCCTAGGTATCAAACTATCTTCCTTGGATTATGTTATTCATGTAACAATTTTGGACATAAGGTTGTAAATTGCAGAGCAAATAGAAGGAACAGAAATAACCATGAAAGTTATGCACGAAATGGTTATCCAAGAAGGCCTAGTGAAACACGGAGCAAAAGATACAATAGGTTTGGATCCTTAAGTACTGAAGTAGAATGTTACAAGTGCAGCAACTTTGGACACAAGGCCAAAGATTGGAGAATGACAATTCCTCCAAAAAAATCACATCAAAACAACAACTGTCACAAACAAGAACCTCAAAGAAAATGGATAAGGAAGCAGAATCAGTACAACAATGAAGAATGCACACTCGCTCTACAATCTCAACATAAGAAATGTGGTTGGTATGTTGACAGTGGTTTTTCAAAGCACATGACAAGTGATAAGGATAGGTTTCTAGCTTTGAAAAAGGAAAGAGATGGGTCAGTCTCATTTGGAAATGATAACTCAACTAGAATGATTGCAAGAGGCATGGTCAAGATTGGAAGTAGGGGTGTCAAGGAAAACAATGTTCTACTGGTAGAAGATATGAAACACAATCTTTTGAGTGTAAGACAAATGCATGACCAATGTCACAAACTTGTGTTTGATTCACATAAATGTGAGACAAGAAAAGAATATCTAGGCAGAGTGGTGGCTACAACTGTGAGAATTCCAAGTAACATATATGTACTAAGTGAAATTGGAAAGGAAAAGTGTTGTTTACGAAAGGAATATGATGTTTGGTTATGGCACAAAAGAATGGGTCGCATAAATTTTTATAATCTTGTCAAGGTCAGTATAAAGGAAGCAGACAAATAAATTCCCCAGATCATGAAGCCAACAAATACATTATGCAAGCATTGTCAACAAGGAAAGCAAACAAGAACCAAGTTCAAAACAAAGGAATACTCTAAAACAAGACCACCGGAAATTGTGCATATTGATCTAGTTGGACCAACTAGAACAAAGGGGTTTAAAGGTGAGTAGTACTTTATGCTATTGGTTGATGACTATACAAGAATGACTACAGTTTGTTTTCTCAGGAAGAAATCAAAGGCATTCGATAATTTCAAGATGTACAAGGAGATGGTTGAAAATGAAATAGATTCGAAAATCAAATATTTGAGATCAAACAATGGAGGAGAGTTTACTTCAAAGGAATTTAAGGACTTCTGCAGTGAGAATGGGATAAAGAGGTAATTTTCCATTGCTAGGACACCACAACAAAATGGAGTCAGCGAAAGGAAGAACAATACAATACAGAAAATTGCTCGAACTAGGTTAATGGACTCCAAGTTGACAAATGTCTTTTGGGTACACGCAATGCATAGAGCAATTCACATTCATAATAGAGGAATGCTCAGAAACAATAGTGATAAAACTACCTACGAGCTATGGAGAGGAAGACCAGCAAATGTGAAGCATTTCAGAGTTTTTGGAAGCCAATGCTACATTAAAAGAGAAGATGGAAAAACAGGAAAGTTTGAATCTCGTGTTGACAAAGGCATACTTGTTGGATACTCAAGCACAAGGAAAGCATACAAATGCTTCAATCTAAGGCTCAACAAAATTGTTGAAAGAATCAATGTGACGTTTGATGAGACATGTGGATGCAGGATAAAAGAAGAAGGCAAGGACTCAATGGAATAGGTTCACAAATAAGAAGTAAAGGAAGAATAAGTAGCATAACAGGAAGATGAAGAAGAGCAGCCAGAAGAAGAGCAATAACAACAAAATCTTGAAGTACCTCCAAAGATACCTAGAAGACGAATACATAATAATCATCCATCGGGTCATATTATCAGGAATAAAGATGCAGGAGTTGAAAATAGAAGAAGAATTTGATCACCAGAACAACTGCACCTAGCACTACTATCTACAATTGAGCCAAGCAGTTTTGAAGAAGCTAGCAAGGATGAATTATGGACCAAAGTCGTGGATGAAGAGTTAGATTAGATAGAGAAGAATGACACTTGGGAATTGGTTCCAAGGCCGAGGAACAAGAATGTGATCGGTACAAAGTGGGTCTTCATAAACAAATTGAATGAAGATGGACATGTCACCATGAACAAAGCAAGATTGGTATGTAAAGGATATGCTCAGGTTGAAGGTATAGACTTTGAAGAGACGTTTGCCCCAATTGTCAGAATGGAAGCAATCAGATTGATCCTCGCTTATGCATGCTCCAATAATACTGAAGTGTATAAAATGGACATGAAATCAGCCTTTCTAAATGGGGGTCTGGAGGAAGAAGTCTACATTGAGCAACGATAAGGATTTCAGTTGTCAGAGAATGAAAATTACGTTTGCAAGTTGAAGAAGGCCTTGTATGGTCTCAAACAAGCCCCCAGAGCATGGTATTCTAGATTGGACAAATACTTACACTAGCAAGGATTCAAGAAAGGGAATTTTGTTAGGGACCTAACCCCTCACATAGGTAGAATAATATATTTCCATGTAATAAAGGTCAATATTAATAAGGCCTAGCAATAAGGAAGAATAAGTCCAACGTAAGAAGACCTAATAGAAGCTTTCGCTTCTAGAAGGATCTTCCTCTAGATGGTTTTTTTGATAGACATATTTAGTATAAATAGGAGTCCAGGGTATGAGAACCATTGACTTGGATATTATTGTAATAGAGCTCTTCTCTGTTGGAGGTTTCCCCCTCGAAGAGGCAAGTGAACATTGCTCTTAGTAATCAAAGTGCTCTTTCTAGTGTTATTCTGGTATCATTTTGGTATTATTGTGGTGTTGTTATGGTTATATTGTTGTTCATCTTCCATTTCTAGCTAATTATTTATGTTCAACATACTATTTTATATCTGGAATATTACAAGTGGTATCAGAGCACCTTCCTCAACAGAAAATTGTGGGTTAATTTGTTTCAAGGTAGAGACGTATTCCGACATCTTTAAGCTACAGAGATTTGTTGTTATGCGCATAAACCCATGGTCAGAGATTCATACACGTAGGAAATACAAGTGGTACTTAAGCACACATATGTTGGCCACCCTTGTAACCCTTGTTGGTACCCCTTCGAGTGGTAGCGCATCAGACAACACCTATATACAAATCGGCCTAGATCTCCTGAATCCCTCCATAGATAAATCGATCGGTCGCCTGACTGCTACAGTGCCACTGAGAACAACACTCAGGAAGATACTCTCTAGTACCTGGGTAGTCAGGTAGTACAGCTAAGGGCATGATCTAGCCTCCTTATTTGGTACCCTAAGATATTGGGTCGAGTACTATTGGTGTAACCTACACGTATATCAAAGAGCTATAGCACAAGGCAAACCCTTGTTTGTAGAAACCTTGAATACCCTAACCTTTGGGACAGAAACAAAAACAGAACATATACGATCTATTATCGCGCAATTGTGTCCCCTGCATTTGAGTTGTGAAATTACTACACATTTCTTCCTGTTAAGCATTTGGGCATTTCATCACTGCAATATTCCTCAGATCGGAGTATAACTCCACATGAGTAAAAAAAAAAAATCTGGATGTTGTTGGCACCATTATTTGAGACCTATCCCGTTGGATTTCTCTCTTTGCCCTTTTCACAGTCTTACCTATCATTTTTTAGCAATTTTTTTTTCTCGTGGACCCAACCACCTTCTAACACCCTTATTTGGGCTTTACCCCATTGTATTCAACTCGTCACCCTGATCATTGTGATACACTTCACCCATAACCCATTTTATGTGTGGTCCCACCCACCCCTTTTCGTGTTCCCTCGTCATCATGGCCCATACCTGTAGCCACGACTTGGAAGCTTGCTTCAATACCTTACACTCTAATTTAATAGAAACCCAAAGAGAAGTGAGACAACTCAGTGCCAATATTGCCACCATCAATAAAAACATGCATTCCTCCATCGTCTCCTCAATCGAGGAACTCAAATAAGACATTACTACCCATATTGAACCTGTCACTACGATGATCTACGCCAAGTTGCATATCCCTACAGATCTTCCCTTATCTGGCCCACCTTTGCATATCGAAGGTGAATTTCCTCTTGTTCCTAAAATTTTTAGCCCCATCACTTTCAACGTGACCTACGCCTTTCGCGTGTGGATGTGACCAAATTCTATGGCTCGGATCCCACTGGCTAGGTAACTCAAACGGATTATTATTTCTCTTTGTATGGCATTACGGATGAGTTGGCCAAACTTCGGTATGGTGTTCTCCATCTAGATCAAGAACGTTGGCAATGGTGGTAATGGAGAAAAAAATCTTGCCAAGGGTATCTGTCTTGGACACACTTTGTGGCAAATCTTTATGAATGCTTTGACACTAACATGAACCATTTAGGTTGTTTGACAAAGTTGAAACAATCTGGCACAGTGGAATACTTTATAGGTTCTTTTGAGCGACTGGATTTTCGTAAAGAGGGCATGTCTAATGCTTTTTTTCGAGAATGTTTTATTAGTGGCCTCAAGGATGAGATTCGTGCCCATGTCCTCATGGCTCGGCCTCATAGTTGGGTGGATGCTACTAAAAGAGCTAAGGAATCACAACAAGTTGTCTCTTCTCAAAACTAAAAACCCTCCTTTATTCCTCGCACCAAAACAGTAACTTCCACTCCTCCTTCTACTCCACTAAAGATCCAGAAATTCACCAGGGACAAAATGGTTGAACGTCAACTCAAAGGCCTTTGTTATAATTACGATGACAAATGTTTTCCGGGGGACAAGTGTAAGGAACAAAATATTTTTATGGCCATCTTGGAGGATGTTTCGGAAGAGGATGTTGAGGCTCCCCTTGTGTCTGTGTCCCATGAACCCACTGACATAACCCCTCCCTCAGATCCTCCTGAAGTAGAACTAGTCATTTCCCTAAATGCTCTCACTAGCTTCTCTACTCCCCAAACCCTCAAGTTAATTGGTTACATCAAGCATAGGAAGGTCATCATTCTTGTTGATAGTTGAAGCACCAATAATTTTATTCATCGTCGCATTGCCCAAGAAACTAATTGTTATATCCGTGTAGTCAACAATTTTCAAATCATTATTGCCAATGGCAGGTCCATGAAATGTGGAGGGAGTTATGAAAATGTGCGTCTCCAAATTGGTGAATACCACCTGAAATCTCATATGTTTTCTATCGACATGGGCGGTTGTGACATTGTGTTAGGTGCATAATGGCTAAGGACTTTGGGTCCCATTCTCATGGATTTTAAGGAATTAACCATGCAATTAGACCAAGAGGGCCAACAATATAAGTTCCAAGGCATCATCGTCAATTCCCCGGAGATCATCAGTTCCCATCGCATGGAAAAGCTGCTCAAAAAAGGTCATCATGGCATTATTTCTCAACTCCATGCCATACAAGCAACTGAGACACCCTTTGTGCCGCAGGACCTCCAATCCATCCTCTCTAAACATCAAGTGATTTTTTCCACTCCCCGGGGACTCCCTCCTTCCCATGGTGTTCATGATCATTCCATTCCCCTTGTCCCATGAAGCCTTCCTCCCAATATTTGTCCCTATTGTCACCCCTTTTCCCAAAAATATGAAATTGAGAAAATTGTTCAAGAACTGCTCAACGTAGATGTTATCCGCCCTAGTACGAGCCTCTATTATTCTCTTGTGGTCATGGTCCTTAAGAAAAAAGGTTCTTGGTGCATGTGTCCTTACTTTCGTTCTCTCAACAAACTCACCATTAAAGACAAATTTCCCATTCCTGTCATTGATGACCTCTTGGATGAATTGAGTGGCACCTAGTTTTTTTACTAAACTTGATCTTCATTTTGGCTACCACCAAATCCGTATGAAAGAGGCAGACATTCCTAAGAGTGCATTTAGAACTCATGAGGACCACTATGAGTTTTTGGTCATGCCCTTTGGCTTGTGTAATGCTCTCTCCACTTTCCAAAGCCTCATGAATCATGTCTTTTGTCCTTTTCTCCGTCATTTTGTCTTAGTTTTCTTTGATGATATCCTCGTCTATAATAAATCCTGGACAACCCATCTTGCTCATGTGGATCGATTTCTCCATCTACTCTCCCAGCACCAACTTTTTCTCAAACAATCTAAATGTGCTTTTGGCGCCTCGGAAGTCGAGTACTTGGATCATCTTGTTGGCAAGGCCGGCGTCAAGGTGGATCTTAAAAAGATTGAAGCTATGCAAGATTGGCCTCACCCAAAGACTCTCAAAAGATTTTGTGGATTTTTGGGTTTAACAGGTTATTATCACAAGTTTGTTAAGAATTATGGAAATATTGTGGCACCTCTCACTACACTCCTTAAAAAGAATTATTTCACTTGGACTCTAGCAGTTGCTCCTGCTTTTCAAACCTTGAAGATGGTCATGTGTGCCACTCTAGTGCTGGCCCTTCCTGATTTCACAAAGACCTTTGTCCTGGAATGTGATTCTTCTGGGAAAGGAATTGACGTCGTCCTTATGCAAGAGGGTTGGCCTTTGGCCTTTACTAACAAACAATTGTTAGAGAGAAATTTGGGAAAATCAATCTATGAAAAGGAAATGTCAATTATTCTGCATGTTGTGGATCTTTGGCGCCCTTATCTAATGGGGCAACACTTCCAAATTAAGACATATCAATAAAGACTCAAGTATTTTCTGGAACAACGCCTTTCCTCCCCATAGCAACAAAAATGGGTCACTAAGCGATTTGGATATATGATTATGATATCATTTACAAGAAAGGCAAAGACAATGTGGTTGTTGATGCACTTTCTAGAAAATATGAAGATGAAGGGTCCATTTTTCTCTCTCCTTCATTGTAACGGATTGGCTCCAAGTTATTTGCTAGGAATGGCTACACAATCCCAAAATTTCGCATCTGATACAACAATTGCAGTCCAATTCTCCAGTTTTCCCAGGATACTCTTGGCTAAATGATGAGCTTCGATACAAAAGTTGTTTGTATTTAAGTAAACAGTCAAAACTTAAATCCATGGTACTTTCTGAGCTTCATGCTACACCCACAGTTGAGCACTCTGTGTTTACCAAAACCTATGACCGGGTCAAACGTTCTTTTTTTCTGGGCTGGTATGAAACTTGACGTTCATAATTTTGTAGCTGAATGTGATGTGTGTCAATGCAACAAGGGCGAAACAGTCAAATCTCGTGGCACACTACAACCGCTTCTGATTCCACCTGCTATTTGGTGAGATATCTCTATGGATTTTATTGTAGGCTTACCTAAATCGGGCAATAAAGCAGTCATCATGGTGGTAGTTGATCATCTTTCCAAGTATGCTCATTTATGTGCTCTTCAACACCCATTTACAGCATCCACTGTGGCTCAACTTTTCATGGATCAGGTCTTCAAGCTTCATAGCATGCCGCATTCTATTGTTTTTTATCGCAGTCCAACTTTCACCAGCAATTTTTGGCAAGAACTGTTCAAGCTAAAAGGCACCCAATTGCATCTCAGCACAGCTTTTCATACCCAGACTGATGGTCAAACTAAATTTGTCAACAAGTGTTTGGAAACATATTTGAGGTGTTTTGCATCAAAAAGGCAAAATCAGTGAGCTCAATGGTTACCACTAGCTGAATGGTGGTACAACACTTCGTACCATACAACTACACGCATGACTCCTTTTAAAGGGGTATATGGACAAAATCCACCTTCAATTCTCTCATATTTTCTAGGTGTCTCGGTGGTCCAAGCGGTTGACCAAATGGTTACAATTCGAGAGGCTATTCTCCATACCCTCAAAGAGAATTTTGCCATGGCCCAGAATCGCATGAAGCAACAAACAGATCAAGGTCGCTCTGAACGTCAATTTGCAGAAGGGGATCATGTGTTTCTTCGACTGCAACCTTACAAGCAAAATTCTCTCAAGGCTGGCCATTGTCATAAATTGGCGCCCAAATTTTATGGTCCTTATATTGTTCTCAAGTGTGTGGGACAGGTGGCCTATTAGTTAGCTTTGCCCAAACATTCTAAGCTCCATCTTCTTTTTCATGTTTCTTGCTTAAAGAAGGTGATTGGAGCTAAGTGCAAAACTCAAACCAACCTTCCCGAGTTGGACGAAGAAGGTTCCATTTGGTTACAGACACAAGCAGTTTTGGACCAGCGTGAGCATCGTCTGCATCAACGAACCATCAAGGAAGTGTTAGTCCAGTGGAAAGATACAACTCCAACAGATGCCACTTTGGAACCAGCTACCATTCTGCAGCAATTTTCTCATCTCAAGCCTTGAGGACAAGGTTGTTTTTAAGGGGGAGGACATGTTAGGGACCTAACCCCTCACATAGGTAGAATAATATATTTCCATGTAATAAAGGTCAATATTAATGAGGCCTGGCAATAAGGAAGAATAAGTCCAATGTAAGAAGACCTAATAGAAGCTTTCACTTCTATAAGGATCTTCCTCTAGATGGTTCTTTTGATAGACATATTTAGTATAAATAGGAGTCAAGGGTATGAGAACTTTTGACTTCAATATTATTGTAATAGAGCTCTACTCTGCTGGAGGTTTCCCCCTCGAAGAGGCAAGTGAACATTGCTCTCAGTAATCAAAGTGCTCTTTCTGGTATTATTATGGTATCATTTTGGTATTATTGTGGTGTTGTTCTCGTTATATTGTTGTTCATCTGCCATTTCTAGCTAATTATTTATGTTTTGCATACTATTTTATATTTGGAATATTACAAATGCAGACAACAACCTCTACATCAAGGTAAATCAAGATAGTATTTCGTTAATTGAAGTTTATGTTGACGATATTATCTTTGGAATTGATGATGATAAGATGAGCCAGAAATTTGCAAAGGATATGTAGAATGAGTTCAAAATGTCATTACTTAGAGAATTTTATTTCTTTTTGGGTCTTCAGATATGTCAAAGCAACCAAGGACTAAGTATATCAGAGAAATGCTAAAGAGGTTCGGAATGGAAGATTGCAAACCAGTCATAACTCCTATGAAAACTAGTTGCAAGTTAAGTAAAGATGATGATTCAAATGTTATAGATCAGAGGAAGTAGAGGTCAATGATTGACAGATTACTTTATGTGATAGCTTCCAGGCTAGATGTGATGCAGGCAGTTGGATTGGTGGCATGATTTCAAACATCACCAAAGGAATCACATGTTTTGGTAGTAAAGAGGATATTCATATATCTAAAGGGTACATAAGAGTTTGGATTATGGTATCCAAAAGGGAAGGATCTATCACTCGTTGCATACACAGATGCAGAATGGGCAGTTTGCATTGATGATCGAAGAAGTACAAGTGGAGCAGCTTTCTACTTAGGTGAGTGTTTGGTATCTTGGCTAAGCAAGAAATAGTCATCAATATCATTGTCTACAGCCAAAGCACAGTATATGGCAGAAACAACATGTTATACACCATTTATATAGTTGAAACAAACATTGAAAGATACACAAGTTAAGTATGATGAGCCCATTTTGATATTTTGCTATAAGACAAGTGCCATCAGTATCTCAAAGAATCAAGTGATGCACTCTAAGATGAAGCACATTCCGATCAAGTTTCATTTTCTATGGGAATGGGTTGCAGAGAAGAACATTAGAGTTGAATATGTTGGGATGAAAGAACAAATTACATATATCTTTACAAAACCACTTCCGCGGGAAGCTTTTGAGTATCTTCGCCAGAAACTTGTAGTAGTTTCTACCCCATGGTGATTTTTGAATGATTTTCTTACATGTCATAGATTTACATGAGGAAGCACCATGAAGAGGACAAAGGACGGTTCAGATAGGGGGAGTAGCCCTAAGGAGAGTTCATACAAGGGGAGTAGCCCCAAAGGGAAGTTACCCTTTGCCATTGATGTCAAAGGGGGAGAGATTCGTCAGATGCATGGAGAGAAAGCATAGAGACATGATTCCAGGGGGAGTAATGGTCATAGGGGGAGCATGAGTGCCATGAATTTAGTGTTGCATTAGAGTGTTTACATGAATTCCAAAGGGGGAGATTGTTGATTAATTAGGTTGGTTGTCATTAATGTCAACCATTGAACCAATTCTAGTAGCAGATTATGATAGCCCTAGAGGTGTGGATAAGGAACCCAAGTTTGTTCGAGGTATAAAGGCATGAATATCAGTGAATTTGCATAAGAGACTATTCTAGATGGATAGAAATGCCAAAGGGGGGGATTGTTGATTAATTGGGTTGGTTGTCATTAATGTCAACCCTTGAAGCAAGTCTGGTAGAAAATTCTGATAGCCCTAGAGGTGTGGATAAGGAACCCAATTTTGTTTGAGGTATAAAGGCATGAAGGTCAATGAATTTGCAGGAGAGACTATTCTACATGGATAGTATATGTCATGTTGTTTCCGGTGATATGTGGTACGTCACGTAGTTCCACACAATTGAGGATATGTGGCTTATTGAAGTTGGAGAACCCTCATGAGTAATCTAGAAGCCCCTAGAAGGTCAAAGAAGTCAATTATTCTAGAAGCTCCTAGAAGAAGTTTACTAGTCAAAGTGGTTGTAACTAGGAGTTAATCATGGGTAAAGCTATTGCAATAAGAAAATAATTAAAAAGGAATTAGTTGCAACAAGAAGTTGTGAGTTTGTTATTTATGGTAAAGTGGTTGCAAGTGGGTAAAGTAGTTAAAAGTGAGTTAGTCCTAAAAGAAGGAAGTTGGGTAAACCAGTTAGAAGATAACCCCTAAAGGAAGCTACTTGGAGAGTATAAATAAGAGATCAAGGGTCTCTTATTAGCACCTAATTTTTTAGCATATTGAATATCTATTTTGTGAAATATTATGGGTAGGTATCATTGACAAATCTATAGCAGTGAGTCTGAAGTAGTGATGAAATTGCAGGTTCGAAGGGTCGAGACTGTGGGTACTAAACTAGAGTTTGACTGAATATATCTGCAGGTTTCAGTACTAGAAGGACGCAAACATCCACGAGCCGCAGTGGGACAAAGCACAGATACCCACGAGTTTACTGGAGATAGAGCGTGGATATGTTGCCAAGGATGAAGAAAAGGAAGATCAAATCTATCAGTGAGAAGTTGAAGAGTTGAGAGAAAGCTACAAAAGGTCTAACAATGAGAAGGTACAACAAATATATCTGCAGTAACAAATGGTATGTTATATACTTGTCTTAAGTAGGTCTTTGGTGAATTCTTGGGGTATGGCCATGGAATATTGATTTCTATCCCTTGAGGGACTATTGGTAGTATGGAAGATTGTGTATACGATAGATCTACAAGGATACAATGTTATTGTATTAATTGATTATTGTGGGTATACTTCATTGGGCATCTTGTTAAGATACATCTTGTGTTATTTAGAGCATGGTTGAGGTTTTATGGTTGAAGCCTATTGTTATCAGTTCAAGGTGTTGATTACATAACAGTAAGATTGTTATGTATGGTTAATGTAAGGGTTTCTGATATCACACAAGATCAGTGAGACATATGTATGAAACTAATATATGGTTGTGTGCTTGGATATTGGATGACTATTCTTTTCTATCAGATCAGCTAGATTGTAAGCAGATACAGAGAGATCAGATAGTGACCAATATTGAGACAGTGACAGAGACAAACAAGTGATACTGGCAGAGCATTGTGCTAGTCCACAAGTTACAACAAACAGAGGCACAAACATCCGCGAGTTGCAGTACATAAAGGCGCGGACATCCTCATATTGCAAAATTGATTGGTCGCGGATTTGTGAGAAAGTTTTGAAGAATATTGGTACAAGTTGTGTCAGGATTCCAGTGACAGGATTGATAATAACATGTTGTGACAGTGATAACTACACGTTGTTTGATTTAGTGACAACAACAGGTCATCTACATTTGGCACTTATACTTCAGGGTGGTTGGACGGGGCAAGGATAAGTGGTTGTAGATGGAGAACATAGGGTTTTGAAGCCTCATTATGGTTGGAGCCAAAGAATTGGGGAGTTCGAGCTTCCATCAAGTTGTAGCCTGAGAATCTATGGGGTTGGGGCATCCTTCCAGTTGGAGCTAGAAAATAAAGGAAGTTGGTGCTTCTAATGAATGTACTTCTTAAAGACATATAAGAAAAAGTATTTTGTAGTTTTCTTCTGCATTTGGTTTCCACGTAAAAATATTGGTGTATTGTGTAGGTGAATGATTACACATTGTTCATGGTTTATTTGTTCTACACTTATTGAATGATATCGGTAAACTGATCATAAGGTTAACCACAATTACATACATTATGGTTAAAGGGGATTAAAAAGAATTATTACTGATTCACACCCCCTCTCAGTAATCCAACACCCATTAGGAGTAAATGAGAATTGATGCTCGTGGATGATTCTACATGTTGGTATTCTACTGGTGGGGTATTTTCGTACATGGAGAGGCTACTTTCTTCTTCTTCTTGAAAAACCTTGGAAGATCCAATATAACCCCTTTTAGCTCCATCCAATAAGTATATTTTCTTGACAACTTTGAATCCTGGAAACACATATATCTTATAACCACCATGTGGATTTATGACCTTTCTGGGGGTTTCAACCATGGTTGGAAAATATTTAAAATGTATGTCACCTTCCGGATCAGGTTTTCTGAATACTTCTGTACCCTTGGCAGCATTGGGTTGATCCGTATTATTTTCGGCACGAAATGAGAGTGAAGATATAATAAAGAAATGCATAGAGGTATTGCAGATATTCAATAATATAATAGAAATGTATCATAGATGCAACCATAAACACATATATACAGTAATACATGATTTCTATTAATCAAAGAAATGTACAGAGACTATAAAGATACAGAGTGAAAGACTCGCTAGAATGGTGGCAGCTTATCTCTGAGAAGAGATGTGATGGCTACTCGCATTCGCAAGAAGATGATTACAATGAGGTTTTGAAGGCCTTTTTTAAAATAAACGGGAATGTCAAAACTATTAGACATCCAAAAACCTAACCCTAGGAGATGAAGCGCCAAAAGTCATGTGGGCCCCGTTTGGGTAAGTGAGTACATCAACTTCCTGGGGTCGTAACTTTTGCATACGATCTTCATTTTAGGCGTATGATAGCTCGTTGGAAAGGTATCATCGAGGAGATTCATTTTTGGGGCTCAATCATTCCTTTGGCTATAATTAAGAACCTCGATCTCGAAAAATCTTCATTTAGGCCCTCAAAATGGCCCCGAAAATTAAAACCTGCTAAAAATAGTAAATTGCCAAAATTGCCAGAAAGTTGTTTTGAGCCAGTCGGAAAAGGTGGGTGGCCACTGATATCCACCTGGATCAATCCTCCCTCCTTAGGAAGAAATGGTCTCCATTGCGTTGAGTTCCCGAGGGAGAGGGAAAAGCATTTGTTGGATCTGCATCTAGGTGACCTGCTTGTATTGTTGGAGACGTCGCGTTGCTTAGTTTGTCGAAGTCTGTCATGAACTTGTTGAATTTGAGGCTATTCAACAAGTCGAGCTACATGAGAGGAAGGTGTGCAGAAGGAATCTTTGCACTTTGCTGCAACCTTGTCGACCTGCTTCTGTTGAATAGAAGGTGCAGGGGGCAAGACTGTAGTTCTTGCAGTGTCCTTCTGTTCCCCTTTTGAACAGATTGTGAAGAAGTTGAATTTTGCAGAATGAGATACTACCTTGCGGCACTTTTTAGGTGGAACAATAGTTGGAACTACCTCTGGTATTCTGTAGAGATGACCCCCCAAAGTAACAATGACACTATGGGGTCGAGACACATAAACAGCATGGTGCTTCCACATATATGGTTGGCCCAAGAGAACATCATAGACATCCAGTGGGACAACATCACATAATACCTCGTCCTTGAAGGGTTGGATGTCGTATGACAATTGACATTGCTAGCTGACACGAAGATCTCGTCCTTGGTGAATCCACCCAATGTTGTATGGTTGCGGGTGTGGTGTTGTCGACAATTCCAACTGTTTGACGACCTCTGCTGAGATGAGGTTCTTCTGGCTTCTGCTATCAATAATAAAATGCAGTGGGGTCCCCTTCACCCACATCTGTGAATGAAAAAGGTGCTCCCCCTCTTCAGGATCTGTTGGTTCTTCTGGTTGAATTGTTGCAGTCGCGACAATAGCAGTGGGGTCTGCATCAATGATCTGTCCTTTACCAATATTTTCAGAATCAGATTCAGAATCAGGGTTCGGCTCCTTGTCTTTGATCTCAGCCACCAATGACTGTTTTGAGAGACATTCATCGGTGTTGTGATAGGGGCTTTTTTGGAAATCACACCATTTTATGGTGTCCTTCTTTGTCTTCCCGTGACCCTTCTTTTCTTGTGTTTTGGACTGGTTTTCGGGAGACTGTTTGTGAGGGTCGTCTTTGTCATACTTTGGTTGTTGTGGATTTGCAGACCCGAATTCCTGTTTGTTCTGGTGCTTAAATTTTTGCTCAATTTTAACAGCATATCGATAAGCAGCACTGAGTGATGAGATGTCCAGAAAATCCATTTCAGTCTAGATGTATCTGTGTAGATCCCCACGGTATTTCAGAACCAAATGTCACTCAGAGTCTTTGATACCCATATTGGTGCGCAAGGTACGGAAGGTATTGGTGAAATCTGGAACTACTTGACCCCTCTCTTGCTGCAATGTGGTCCATCTCATGTACCGGTCCTCATAGTTGCCAACAGGGTAATACTGTTCCTTTACCGCATCCACAAAAAAATCCCAAGTGGGATCGGCCCCATATATTCCAAACTCCTCTGTGGAAATTTTCTCCCAGTAAGTTTCCACCAATGTTTGACATGAGGGAGAGCTTTAAGGAGTGTGAAGGTGATCTTTTCTTTTTCGGAAAAATTGTGGATAGAGAAATAACCTTCTAGCAGAGTTAACCATTTTTCTAGGGCTTCTGCATCTATCTGTCCTTCAAATACAGGAATATAAAAATTAACTTGTACCTTGAAAGGCGAGGTGCCTCCAAAGTGGTCGCTTGATGAATATGTGCATGATGCTATCAGCAGGCATTTAAGGATGTGGGCAAAATTCTCCATCATTTCATCCCTCTATCGCGTGAGAGCTTGCTCAAGCAACAGATTGATAGGATCGTCTGCTCCGTCATTTTTCTTTTCTTCCACCATTGAGGGTTTCTTGGGTGTGTGAGAGTGATTTTATTCAAGAGAGACAAGCTTGAGACCCAACTTGCTATACTCAAACCTCGTCGGGGGCATACACTGAAAAAAACAATCAAGAGCAGCATGCTCTGATACCACTGATCCGGATTATTTTCGGCACGAAATGAGAGCGGAGATATAATAAAGAAATGCACAGAGGTATTGCAAATATTCAATAATATAATAGAAATGTATCAGATATGCAACCATAAACACAGATATACAGTAATACATTATTTCTATTAATCAAAGAAATGTACAGAGATTGTAAAGATACAGAGTGAAAGACTCGCTAGAATGGTGGCAGCTTATCTCTGAGAAGAGATGTGATGGCTACTCGCATTCGCAAGAAGATGATTACAATGAAGCTCTGAAGGACTTTTTTACAATAAACAAGAATTCCAAAAGTCTTAAACATCCAAAAACCTAACCCTAGGAGATGAAGCGCCAAAAGTTATGTGGGCCTCGTTTGGGTAAGTGAGTACATCAACTTCCTGGGGTCGTAACTTTTGCATACGATCTCTATTTTAGGCGTATGATAGCTCGTTGGAAAGGTATCATCGAGGAGATTCATTTTGGGGGCTCAATAATTCCTTTGACTATCATTGAGAACCTTGATCTCAAAAAACCTTCATTTAGGCCCTCAAAATGGCCACGGAAGTTAAAACCTGCTAAAAATAGTAAATTGCCAAAATTGCCAGAAAGATGTTTTGAGCCAATCGGAAAAGGTGGGTGGCCACCGATATCCACCTGGATCATGGGTACCATGACAGCACTCAAACAATCCTCAAGACAATCATGTTTTTGCAGATATTCTAGAGACAAGGATTTACTTCATAAAGAATATTATCCAACCTTATACTTATATAGAAAACTGCATTTCAGACCAAAAGTGTCATCATCAAGAAAATCATATTCATGTCCATTTAAACATATGTCATCCCCTGCAAGGTTGTGAGCATGTTCTGCTTCTCCTCTACAAAAAGGATCCCTATTATCGTCAATTTCAAGCCTGAAATTGTTGTTATCATTTACTTTCAATGTTTGGACATATATTGATTTTGTGGTACATCTTAGTGTTTCATCCTTGTTACCACCTTTAAAACCATGAAAAATATTAGTGCAAAGATTGTAGGTTGACCATCCATTAAGGGTCATATCATACCTATGCTTCACTTTTGCCCAGGTGCAATTTTCTAGAGTGTTTTAATTTACATACCTTCCAATTTGAATTTTGTGGCCAAATTCCTCATAGTTAGGAGAAAGAAACAACTATTCTTCGTGGAAAACATCCTCTTCACAGATGCCAACAAGTTCGCATTCATATTTTTCAAAATTCTTTAGGTCCGCAATATTATCATTTGTTTCTTCCTAGACATCAAACACATCATCATGACTTCGAAAATAAGTTGAAAAATGTGATGGTTCTCTTCCATATTTGGCATATTTTGTTGTCTTTTCTGATCATGGTTATCCTCATTATCAAATTTAGGAAAACCCTCAAATTTTACTGTATATGACATTCCATTTCTCTATCGAGAGTACAAATCCAGATCCATGTGCACATCAAGGGTATTGTTATGTTGTCCATCCAACTGTATTTGGGCAACAGACAAACTTCCCTTATCAAACATATCCCCTTTCATTTATGCAATATGCACCTCAAGAATAAAATCACCAATATGACGCTCATGTCCAGAATCATTAGAACTTTATGTGGCACTATTACCATAATTCTCTTCAGATATAAGCTTATATTGCTTTCCCTTTTCAAGTTTTGGGCTCAAAATACCTTTTACATTAGCAAATTTATCATCACAACCTAAAGCATCAGCATGAAAGTCCTCAGATCCTTTAATGAAACCATCACCATGATAGTCTTCTTCCTCTGGGTCAACTGAAGCCTCTTCTTGGACAACAAACTCGTCGTCGTGGTTTGGAAAATCAACTGCAAGATCCTGTTGGTTTTTATCATAATTGTCCCTTTCATCTTCATGGATACATGCTAGACATTTCTCAAAAACTTGAACACTACTATCTTCATGTTTGTCCAAGAAAACCTCATCATCGTCAATCTCTTCATCACCATTGAAAAATCCAAGAAGTCCCTCTTCCTCTAGGGATGCCAATAAACCCTAATAAGTGTCTTCAAAACCCTAGGATTTCAGAGCATAATGTTTGATAAATTCCTCCACAAATATTTTCAAAGAAGGGATACTCTTCGGGTTGTAATAGCGATGGATCCATTCCCGTTGCCTCTATTCCAATGAGCATAGGAATGCTCTCACCAAAATATCTCCATGTCTTCCTTTGAACATGGACACATATCTCACAAGTGATAAGATATGTGGGATGACAAAAGAGGGGTCACCATTGAATCTTGGGATATTTTTTGAATGCTTCTGGGGAGGATTTGTTAGGGTACCCTGGAACATCCTTGATATGTAGAGCATGATACTTTGAATGCAACAGCCAAGAAGCCATCCTTCATTATGTGCAATGAAATCTTCCCACCTTTATAATAATGGAGTTGCCAAGGTGAGTTGCAAATGCCTTCATAATGATGTGTGTCCCACCTTACAAGCATCAAGTCCACAAAGTTTGCAAAGAACAAGGTCTTTGTTCTTCCAATGGAGTCGCGAGGAAAAAACTTCAAATTTGAAAACTCCTCCAATGTCGTCTTCCTGGAAAATTGTACTTTGTCCCTGGCAACGACGCCAAAATGTTATCACACAAGTTTCACTTGTGAGCCAAAGTCCCAATGCTCAAGTGAAAATCTTGCTAAATTGAGAGAGAAGGGTCATTGCAACCTCATCGATCTCTCTTTCGCTTTAATCCAACTAATTGTAGGTCACAATTGTTGTAGCTTGAGAATAAGAGGGAAAGAAATTTTCCATAAGCAGTTTAGGAGATTTGGGACCTGTTGCATTCCTAGACCCCTGTTGGCCAATGCCACATAAAATTTTGAACTCTAATACTAATTTAATAAATGAAAATGCTCTGAAATTGCACAAAATTAATGCAGAATAACAACAAATACACACACACACACACCAAGAAAAACCCATGAAGGAAAATGCATTTAACACACAGTATTGATGTAGGAGCATCGTCATCAAAGCGCAAGTGGAGGACAACTCAGCGCCCTAGTGCGCATTTTGAAGTGATTTTGAATTTTAAAGATGGCATGTCACGATGTATCTTGAAAATATTGTAATTAAAGAAGATCTTAAATGATAAGAGGTTGAACCATGGCGTGAGATCAATGGAGATTGTATTTTATTTAATGTAGTTAATAGCAGTACAGATCTGAAGCATTCGCTCTTATCTGTATGTACCAATCATTTATTGTAATAAGCCTTAGTAGTTGAAAGATTTTAATTTGATTGTATAGCACTAAGGTAGTCGGAAGGAAAGGCTATATGAGCTCTTTTGGTATAAATATGTGTATTGTTGCCCAAATGAGGTTGTTGAAGGTTATTGCTAAAGTCGTTGAGAGCTAATGAAGATTATTGTAGCTAACGCTTATCGAAGTTGTATGAACCCATGTACATATCATTTGAATGAATATAACAGAGAAGCGTTGATCCAAAATATTTGGTATTGTTGTTACTGTGTCTATCTGAATGAATGGTAGGCTTTCTAGTTAATTGTAATTCTCTATTATTATTTGTTCTTATGTTATGAATGCATTACATGGTTGAATCTATGAACCTGTGAGAATTATATAAGTTTCAATTTTTTCTCTTCTATGAGAAATGCAAGGTGTGCATAGTATTTGCAAGGAGTGCATTGACATAGTCTATTTCGACTCGGGAGCGTAGGAGAAATAACTTGAAGCTTTACTTATAAAAGAGTACAGAGGACCACACAAGCCGTGCATAGGTAGAAAACGTACTCAACATCATATTGTTCAAGAGGAACAATTGAGTCATGTAATAACTATTGCAAGGAGTGCACAGTCGCCCACAAAAGGGTTAAGTTGAGAGAAACTTGTTGCAAGATGTGCACAGGGTCAACTTTTGGCTAAGTGTCAAAGAAGTCATCTTGAAAAGGTGCAAGGAGTAAGTGTCGAAGAAACATTCTGAAAAGTTGAGAAGTTTCAAGGAGAAACAAGCTTAAAAGAGATAGCAGAAGAAAATTATTCAGTAGGGAGGAGCCCACTGAAAATTTCCCAACCAACGAGCAAGATCCATTCGGAGGAACCAGCATCTTTCCAAACCGCGAGATCTAGGAAATTTGCACGGAGGATAGTCTTAAAATCCTTCGGCACTTTGTGTATTCAGAGGTTTGGAAGTGTTTAAGGAGCGGGATCGTCGAAGTCCCGAAGAGGCGAAGTGAAATCCTAGCCGTCGGTATCAAGGAGGATATGTGGCAGCGGATCAGAGAGTCCGGGAGAGAAAGCTCCAGAAGATTTGTGTGGAGCAAAGAGAAATTTTTGCGAAGTCGCGAAGGCCGAAGAAATATAGACTGTATAGACTGTTGGATCCAGAAGGACACATCACGGAGATCCATTTACTCCGGAAGAAGAGCACTTTGGAGAAAATTCTGTGTGGAGGAACAAGAACTCCCAAAGTAGCGAAGTAAATCGTGGTCATTAGATATTATTTTCGGGATTAACTGCGTAGTGTAAGTCATTAATCTATGACCCATATCCATGAGTATTAGTCGCAACTGACCAATAATTCTCATGATTTGAATAGTCCACTTAACAGTCATTGCATCGGGTGATGCTCACAAGGGTGAAGAAATGGGATTGAAACCAACGAAATGAATCGCATAGCATCAATCATCACTTTCGGGGCTTGCACCTAGTAACCAGGAATTCCCAAGTGGTCACCCATCCCAAGACACCTCTGGCTCAAGCACGCTTAACTGTGGATTTTTTCCCACAATTAAGCCCACTTAGCTTGCTACCCCATTTGCAAAACCTTAGCAAGTATTGTGCCTTATGAACTACCCAGTTAGAGCTCCCTTCACTCTTATTATTTAAGCATATAGGAGCTTCCGCAGTGCAAGATATTAGATATTATTTTCGGGATTAACTGCATAGTGTAAGTCATTAATCTATTACCCATATCCATGAGTATTAGTCGCAACTGACCAATAATTCTCATGATTTGAATAGTCCACTTAACACTCATTGCATCGGTTGATTCTCACAGGGGTGAAGAAATGGGATTGAAACCAACGAAATGAATCGCATAGCATCAATCATCACTTACAGGGCTTGCACCCGGTAACCAGGACTTCCCAGGTGGTCACCCATCCCAAGACACCTCTGGATCAAGCATGCTTAACTGTGGAGTTTTTCCCACAATCAAGCCCACTTAGATTTCTACCCCATTTGTAAAACCTAAGCAAGTATTGTGCCTCATGAACTACCCAGTTAGAGCTCCCTTCACTTTTATTATTTAAGCATATAGGGGCTTTCACAGTGCAAGATATTAGATATTATTTTCGGGATTAACTGCGTAGATATTAAATCATGGTCGTCGATCTAAGAGGGACATGCGTCATCAGATCGTGGAATCCAGAAGGGTCCACTCCGGAAAAGAAAGGAGGAAGTGGATTCGTTGACCAGAAGTCGTTCGAAGCTCCAAGAGGAAAGAAGTTAATCCTAGCGTCAATGGTTGTGACACGTGGCATCAGATCTATCACTTTGATGATATGACACTTCAGGGAAATCGGAGAGTAAATTCCTGAAGGTTGAAAGTCCCGAAGGGCGAAGTCAACAGGATCCGTTGATAAACAGAGGACAACGTGAAGATTGGAGATTCACTCCGGAGAATTTCCACTACGGGAGAGGTGAAGTGTGAAGGCACGAGAACTCCCGAAGGCCAAAGCGTCAGAGTTCATCTGATTCGTCCATTGGAACATGACACATGGCGGAAGATCTATCACTTCGGAGGATTTACACTCTGAGAGAAAGAGCAATAGAGGAGAGTTGACTGGGATTCGTCTAAAGTAAGGACAAGGGATGAACCTTGACCATTGGTCGAAGTGATCACGTGGCACTTGATCCATAGCTTCAGGTACAAAGCACTTCGGGGGAAAAAGGCGTTGGAACGTTCGGAACTCCCAAAGCCGGAGTCCCGAAGTAAATCACAGTCATTGACTGTTAGATAAGTGTGGGTCGTAGATCTTGTCCGAGTGATTTTGTCGATCCAGAGTTCAGGGAAAAAGGAGTCAGTTGCACTTAAAACAACCGAAGCCTGAAGTCGCAAAGGGGGCTAGCCATAGGTTATATCCTGTGGTCATAAGGAAGAAGGTCCTAGAAAAGGAGATAGCGCTCGCCAATCAGTGCTACCAAAAGCACAAGAGAAAGAGTGTGGGGGGGAATTGAACCTATGTGGGTAACTAAAGGGGTGCCTAAGTGAATTAAATCTAGGGTCTGGGAAAGGTATGAAGATTTGATTCAGCTCAGTGAAGTGAAGATCCTTGACCGGGAGGTCACGCAACCCCGAGGAGAGAAGGGGGTCTACATCAAGTGGTATCAGAGCCTCAATTTGTGATCTGTGTAGAAGAAGGAAATAGCCTGGTATCATCAAGTGGTATCAGCATCGAAACATAAACTTTGTGAAGGAAAGTTCATCACCATGTCGCCTAGCAGACGTGCGGAACGACTTGTAGCAAACCCAGTTGTGGAAAGGGAGATGAGAGAACTTGGTGCAAGATTAGATGCTATGGGGACAGCACAAAGAACGGCACCTGATGTTGGAGATGTCAGTGGTGCAGAAAGAGAAGAAATGGAAGTTGAAGGATCTGTAGGAGAAGATGTTGCAGAAGAATGCTTGCCGAAAGATGTTGTCAAATTGGGAGATAGAGCAAAAATATAAATCCCAATGTATAAAGGAAACTTAGATGTTGAAGAATTGTTGGATTGGATAAGAGCAATGGACAAATACTTTGACTATGAAGAAGTTGATGAGGAGAAGAAAATGAAACATGTTGTTACCATATTGAAGGGACATTCAACATTGTGGTGGGATGAACTACAGGCTGACAGAAGATGCAAAGGCAAGCAAAAGCTCAAGAACTGGGATAGAATGGTAGCCAAGCTGAAAGCTAAATTCATACCCAAAGACTATTAGATAAATATGTTCAGGAAGTTGTAGAACCCGAAACAGAAAGGACTGACAGTAAAAGAGTACATAGAGGAATTTTATAAGTTGAACATCGGGGCTAGACAGAGAGAAAAATATGATGAAAAGGTTGTTAGGTATATCAATGGCCTGAGATATGAAATCCCGGATGAAATCAACATGATGACAGTGAGGACAGTGGAGGATGCTTATCAGATTGCATTGAAGGCAAAAGAGAAATTGGCCAGGAAACAGAGACAACGAAGCAGAGGGAGAAGTCTAAACATAGGTAAGGGAATTTTCCATGACAAGGCACATAAGCCCAAGGTTGAGACTGGAAAACCACACAGTCACTCAGAAAGAGGAGGAAGTTCCCGAGGGAGACACTATGGTGGAAGGAATGTTTTTCCTCGAGGAAGAGAAAGAGGCAGAGGATGAGAGGTGAAGTGTTATGCCTGTGGAAAAATAGGACACATGTCTTGGGAATGCCCCGAGAAAAAGAAAGAAGGAGGAGGTGAAGCTCACATTTTAGAAGCACGGAAGTGAAATGTTGAGGTAGAAGGCGCAGAATATGGGAGGTCTTTGATGATGAAGAAGGTTATCTTGAAGCCAGAACCAGAAGTAGAAAAACTAGTGCAGAGGAACAATTTGTTCAGAACTCCTTGCAAGACTAAAGATAGGGTATGCAAGGTGATAATTGATAGTGGGAGCACTGATAACTTGGTATCCACAGAAATGGTGGAGAAATTGGAGTTGGAGACAACTACACATCCGAGTCTGTATAGAGTCTCATGGTTGCAAAAAGGACACCAGGTAATGGTAACTAAACAATGCCTAGTTGAATTTAAGATAGGAGGATATAGAGATGAGATTTTGTGTGATGTGATTCCCATGGATGTATGTCATGTTTTTTTGGGGAGACCATGGCATTTTGACAGAAATGTCATTCTTGATGGGCGAAAGAATACTTATACCTTGGAGAAAAATGGTAGGACACACATGCCCCTGCCAATAGAGGATAAGAAAGTGAAGGAAGAAGCCAGCACAAGTATACATCTCATGAGTGGGAAGGAACTCTTAAGTGAAGTCAAGAGGGAACATGAAATGCAATTTGTTGTGGTGAGGAAGCCCAGAGTCATCCTTACAAGTACTTCTATGGATGATCTGCCTGAACAAATTCAAGATTTGT
Organism: Picea engelmannii; assembly: GCA_009831015.1. Taxonomy (NCBI): domain Eukaryota; kingdom Viridiplantae; phylum Streptophyta; class Pinopsida; order Pinales; family Pinaceae; genus Picea; species Picea engelmannii. Next base: position 151,394 of record ML785530.1, on the reverse strand, counting down.
TAGAGAACTTTGTTGATATAGTAGTGGATGAGTTACCTCACTCATTGCCACCTATCAGGAGTATCATCCATCACATTGATCTAATACCAGGAGAGAGTCTGTCGAATAAAGCAGCATACAGATTGAAACCTCAAGAGAATGAGGAGGTAAAGAAACAAGTCCAGGATTTGATGGAAAAGGGTTTAGTCAGAGAAATCTTGAGTCCATGCGTAGTACCAACTGTGTTGAGTCTGAAAAAGGATGGAGGATGGAGAATGTGTACAGACTCAAGAGCCGTAAACAAAATCACCTTCAGGTACAAATTTCCTTTTCCAAGGATGGATGACTTAATGGATTGTCTGGGTGGAGCAAATTATTTTTCAAAAATGTACCCAAAAAGTGCATATCACTAGATAAGGATGAGAGAAGGTGATGAGTGGAAAAACAACCTTCAAAATGAATGAAGGGTTGTATGAGCGGGTTGTTATGCCATTTGGCTTAACAAACGCCCTAGGTACTTTTATGAGGTTGATGAATGAGGTATTAAAAGATTTTATTGTTAAGTTTGTGATTGTATATCTGGATGATATATTAGTCTTCAATAAAACTGAAGAAGAATGTTTGAGGCACTTAACTTTAGTGATGAGAAGATTGCAGTGGGAGAAGTTGTGGATAAATCTGAACAAATCCTCTTTTATGAAGAAAAAACTTATTTACTTGGGTTTTGTAGTCTCTTCAAATAAATTGAAGATGGATCCAGAAAAGGTGACAGCAATCAGAGAATGGCCATCACCAAGGAGCATATTCGAGGTGAGAAGCTTCCATGGATTAGTAAGTTTCTATCGGAAGTTCATTAGAAATTTTAGTGGTATTTGTGCGCCAATATTAGATACGGTGAAGAAGAGACATGAGTCTTTTAAGTGGACAGAAGAAGCTGAGAAAAGCTTCAGGATATTAAAGGAGAAGATAACAAAACAATCGATTCTAGTCCTGCCAAATTTCGGGAAGATGTTTTAGGTACGATGTGATGCTAGTGGAGTAGCAATTGGAGCAGTCTTGAGCCAATATAATAGGCATGTTGCATATTTCAATGAGAAGTTGAATGACACTAAGAGGAAGTACTCCACATATGATAAGGAATTTTATGCAATAATTCAAGCCTTAAAGAAATTGAGACACTACCTTGTTCCAAAGGAATTTGTTTTGTACAACGATAATCAGGCTTTACAATTCATAACCAGACAGGAGAAGTTAAATCAAAGACATGCTAAGTGGATAGAGTTTATGCAAAATTTCACTTTTGTCATTAAACATATTTCTGGTAATGCTAACAAAGTTTTTGATGCATTGAGCAGGAGATGTCTGATTCTGCAGGAATTTCAAGTGAAAACCTTAGGGTTCGAACACCTTAAGGAGATGTATTGTGATGACCCAAATTTTAAAGAGGCATATGAAGCATGTGCAAATCTTGTGCTAAGAGACAGAAGTCAATGAATAGAGTATCTGATTCAAGATGGATTGTTGTTTAAAGGTATCCAATTGTGCATACCAAAGTGTTCGATGAGAGATAATCTACTGAAAGAAAAACATAGTGGAGGTCTAGCAAGATATTTCGGCCATGATAAGACATTTGCACAGTTGAACAGTTCATATTATTGGCCAGGTATGAGGGCAGAGGTGAAGAAATTTGTAAACAAATGTAAGATTTGCCAATATGTAAAAGGAAAGCGATAGAACACTGGGTAGTATCTGTTATCACCTGCTAATTTGTATTAATTTTTCCCAAAGTGTCTTGTCCTTATGCTATTTTTCCACTCAAACTTTCAAACTTTTTCACCAGCTTCGTCAAGCTCCCATCACCAAAATCCTTCACTCAACTGATCATCCAAAATAGTCATGTCCTCCATAAGTAAAAAAAAATGACAAATATCCCAAACCTATACCTAGCCTTAATGCTTATCTAATTCCCTTAGTTCCATCACTTCATTCATTTTTACCCTTATTTTCATATTTCCGTTGAAAATAGAAAATATTCCTTTTATTAAGCACCCTTATCCTATCCACAAAGTCATGTGTTAAAGCCTCATATGCCCAAAGTCTTTAAAAATTTCGAAAAAACGTTTATTATTAATATAAATATTTTTATATTAAAATATTTATATTAATATTTAATTTATGGAATCACGTCAAATCATATCATGGGCACGAATCTCAATTTACAATGTGGAAAAGTCAAAGGTTGGATGGAGGGCGCACATACATATCGAGGATTGAAGTAACGAGGAGGTTAATTATGTGAAGGTAAAAGCAGTTTGAATTAAACCACTCCAGCCCAAGCCTGATGTAATAAATGCATCATTTATCATATGTTTTATGTGCGACATTTTTCCAGGAGTGCATTTCAACAACAATTATGGAATTTCTAATAAGTGAGAGATTCCTCCTCACGGTGAAAAGGTTTTACAGAGTTAAGATTTAAATTTTACAAATCAAGGAGACTAATGTTTATTTCCATGGAAAATAATTAAATGGAAGATGCACGTGAACACGGAAACTTGGATAATTTCATCCAAAGGTTTTACAGAAGTAAAAGAAGAAGATAAAATGTATTTTGCCAAAGGCAGTAAATTGTAAAAACATTACACAATAAATGTTTTTTCCACAGTGAAACGGTAAATGTTTTTCACAGGGAAATGGTAAAAGTAAATGTTTTTACAATGAAATGGTGAATTGGGCAAACAAGACGTGGTCTTAAAAACCACGGGCATGAATTAAATTATGGAAATTTAATTCTACATGATAGAAAAATATTTGGGAATTATTTTTATTTCAAATATATTATTCTCAAATGTTTAATGAGAATATGGATAAATGCAATTATATTTGAAGGATTATGAGTAACATTTCAAAGAGAACGTGGCAGAGGAAGGAGCTAGAGCGTCTGAGGAATCTGCAGGGGTCATGAAACATTTTTTTTTTGAAAACTGTCATTTGTAATCATTGTAGAAGTTGAAACGTTTCATTTCAGTTATTGTAACCCGTTGCACAATGAAGGAACTTAAATTGTATAAGTGTTAGAGGTTATAAGTGTATTAATGGTGAGCAAAAGTGCAAGGGCACAATTATGGTGGTTCTGGACTCTATTGTAATTTTTCTGGGACTAAATTGAATACATATGCAGAAGCATTTTGAATTGTTTATGAAAAGATTCTAATGGCTATGATATGAGTTTTGTCCTCCTTCATTGTTTGTATTTCCTGTGTTCTTTAATTACATTTGCATTTTCTTCTGTTTAAATTGGAGAGTTAAAGGCCTAGAATTCATCTTATGATGCTCTTGGCCTAAGCAATTTAAACTGTGTAATTATCTTCTTAACTAATTCGGAATTCATTTTGTTAATGCTCTGATGCAATTACTTGTTTTTCCCCTTTCCTCTTACACTCTACAAATCTCAATTCACAATTCAGATTCATGGCCTCATTTAGCCTTTATCCTCTGGAGAGTTCTACCTATTGATCATTGTTTTCATTCATTTTCAGAAATTTTGACTCCATAGCCCTGTGTGTTCCTCCCCTTCATTGCCGACAACTTTATAAAACCCCCCAAAACAAACCAAATCTAGCCATTGATTTCCATAGATATACCCAGTGACACGAGAGAGCCCTCTCTGAGTTGAGCAGGCTAGTGCCTTATCTCTAAAGCTGGTTGAAACAGTTACCTATGTCGTTTGTCTATTCAGCCGAACAAAATTTACAGAGTGCTAACAATATCAACCATTGCCTATTCCAGATAGACCTTGGGATGCAATAAGCATGGATTTTGTGTTGGGATTACCAAGAACACAAAGGGGAAGTGATTCCATATTTGTTGTAGTTGATAGATTCTCAAATATGGCACACTTTATCCCATGTCAGAAAGCTAGTGATGCAACGCACATTGCAAATCTGTTTTTCGAGGAAGTTGTGAGACTTCATGGGTTTCCTAAGAGTATTGTCTCAGATAGGGACACTAAATTTGTTGGTCATTTCTGGAGGACATTGTGGAAGAAACTGGGGACGGAACTATCCTTTAGTTCAGCATATCACCCTCAAACAAATGGACAGACTGAGGTGGTAAATTGGAGTTTAGGAAATTTGTTGAGGAGTCTGATCATTGAACATCATAGCCAATGGGATCAGATTATGTCACAAGCAGAGTTTGCATACAATGACTCACCAAACATGAGTACAAGAAAGAATCCATTCCAGATAACATATGGTATGAAGCCCATAGGAGTATCAGAGTTGAGAGATTTGGATCAAAATGAATTCAGAAGCGTTGGAGCAGAAGACTTCGCTGCATAAATGCAAAAGCTTCATAATCGGATCAAAGAGCAGTTGTAGAACAACAGTAGAGAACATAAACGCAAAGTTGATCAGCATAGGAGAGAACTTCAATTTGAAGTGGGAGATCGAGTTTTGGCACATCTCATGAAAGAAAGGTTCCCAAGGGGAACATATAACAAACTGAAGTTGAAGAAGATAGGACCATGCAAGATCCTAAGAAAATTTGATGCCAATTCTTGTGAGATAGAGTTGCCAGAGGATGTGGGTATATCACCCATATTCGAGATTTCAGACCTGTATCCTTACAGGGAAGATGACACAAGATGGAGGAGATCATAGATCAGAGGATTGGTAAGAAGACTAGGAGAAAGACTTATTTTGAGTATCTAGTAAAGTGTAAAGGACACCCAATAGAAGATGTCATTTGGGTAAATGAAGCAGATATTCAAAAGCATGGAAAGTCAGTGCAGGAGCTCGTGGACATGAGTCCATGATTTTTTGTCCAGAGGAGTATGATGCATGAGCATTGTCATCAAAGTGCAAGTGGAGGACAACTCAGCACCCTAGTGCGCATTTTAAAGTGATTTTGAATTTTAAATATGTCATGTCACAATGTATCTTGAAAATATTGTAATTAAAGAATATCTTAAATGATAAGAGGCTGAACCATCGCGTGAGATCGATGGAGATTGTATTTTCTTCAATGTAGTTAATAGCAGTACATATCTAAAGCATTCGCTCTTATCTGTTTGTACCAATCATTTATTGTAACAAGCCTTAGTAGTTGAAAGCTTTTAATTTGATAGGATAACACTAAGGTAGTTGGAGGGAAAGGCTTTATTAGCTCTTTTGGTATAAATATGTGTATTGTTTCCCAAATGAGGTTGTTGAAGGTTATTGTTGAAAGTCGTTGAGAGCTGCTGAAGATTATTGTAGTTGAAGCTTATCGAAGTTGTATGAGCTCATGTACATATCATTTGATTGAATATAACATAGAAGCATTCATCCAAAATGTTTGGTGTTGTTGTTACTATGTATATCTGAATGAATGGCAGGCTTTCTAGTTAATTGCAATTCTCTGTTATTATTTGTTCTTATGTTATGAATGCATTACATGGTTGAATGTATGAACCTGTGAGAATTAGATAAGTTTCAATTGTTTCTCTTCTATGAGCATATGCAAGGTGTGCATAGTGTCCGTAAGGAGTGCGTTTACATAGGCTGTTTCGACTTAGAAGCTCGGGAGAAATAATTTAAAGCTTTACTTGCAAAATAGTACAGAGGACCACACAACGCGTGCGTAGGTAGAAAACACACTCAATGTCATATTGTTCAATTTGAAAAATTGAGTTGTGTAAGAACTGTTGCAAGGAGTGCACAGTCGCCCAAAAAAGGGTTAGGTTGAGAGAAACTTGTTGCAAGGTGTGCACAGGGTCGACTTTTGGCTAAGTGTCAAAGGAGTCATCTTGAAAAGGTGCAAGGAGTAAGTATCAAAGAAACATTATGAGAAGTTGAGAAGTTTCAAGGAGAAACAAGCTTGGAAGAGATAGCGGACAGAAATTCTTCGGTAGGGAGGATCCCACTGAAAATTTCCCAACCAACGAGCAAGATCTATTCGGAGGAACTGGGATCTTTCCAAACCGCAAGATCTGGGAAAGTTGCACGGAGGATAGTCTTAAAATCCTTCAACACTTCATGTATTCAGAGGTTTGGAAGTGTTTAAGGAGCGGAATCGCTGAAGTCCCAAAGAGGTGAAGTGAAATCCTAGTCGTTGATATCAAGGAGGATACATGGCAGTGGATCAGAGAGTCCGGGAGAGAAAGCTTCAGAAGATTTGTGTGGAGCAATAAGCAATTTTCACAAAGTTGTGAAGGCCAAAGAAATCTGGACCGTTGGATCCAAAAGGACATGTGGTGAAGATCCGCATACTCCGTAAGAAGAGCACTTCAGAGAAAATTTTGTGTGGAGGAACAAGAACTCACGAAGCCCGAAGTAGCAAAGTAAATCCTGGTCATCAATCTAAGAGGGAAACGCATCATTAGATCATGGAATCCAGAAGGGTGCACTCGGGAAAAGAAAGGAGGAAGTGGAGTCATTGACCAGAAGTCGTCTGAAGCTCCAAGAGGCAAGAATCTAATCCTACTCGTCAGTGGTTGTGACGGGTGGCGTCAGATCTATCACTTCGGTGATATGACACTTCGGGGAAATTGGAGAGTAAATTCCTGAAGGTCGAAAGTCCCGAAGGGCAGAGTCAACAGAAGTCGTTGATAAATAGAGGGACACATGGAGAGTGGAGATTCACTACGAAGAATTGTCACTCCGGGAGAAGTGAAGTGTGAAGGCACGAGAACTCCGGAAGGTCAAAGCATCAGAGTTCATCCCAACCGTCCATTGGAATAGGACGCGTGGCAGAAGATCTGTCACTTTGGAGGATTTACACTTGAGGAGAAAGAGGAGTAGAGGAGCATTGACTTGGAGTCGTTCGAAGTAAGGACAAGGGGTGAATCTTGATCGTTGATCGAAGTGAGCACATGGTGCTCGATCCGTAGCTTTGGGTACAAAGCACTTAGGGGGAAAATACGTTGGAACATTCGTAACTCCCGAAGTCAAAGTCCTGAAGTAAATCATAGTCGTTGGTTGTCAGAGAAGCATGGGACGTAGATATTTTCTGATTGATTTTGTCAATATGGAGTTCGGGGAAAAAGGAGTGATTTGCACTCAAAATAGTCGAAGCTAGAAGTCGCGAAGGGGGATAGCCAGAAGTTATAACCTGTGGTCATAAAGAAGAAGGGCCTAGCAAAGGAGCTAGCACTTTCCACTCAGTGTTACCAGGAGCGCAAGAGAAAGTGTGTGCGAGAGAATCTAACATGTGTGGGTAACAAAAGGGGGGCCTGTGTGAATTAAATCCAGGGTCTGGCAGAGGCCCGAAGAGCTGATTCGTCTCAGTGAAGTGAAGATCCTTGACCAGGAGGTTACGCAACCCCGAGGAGAGAAGGGGGTCAGCATCAAGTAGACACTTATATTTGGTAAAAAGAACACCAATTGCATGCACACCTTTCACGTTCCTCCCAACCTTAGACCGCACTAATCATAACTTTTAGGAGTGGATCACCCCCAATCTGGGGCTAAAACTCCACTTGGGAAAAGGAAATAAGGCTAATGTCACTCAGAGAACATAAAAAATAGACTCACGTGCCAACTCAAACTAACAACCTACAGTCCCTCATACCCCACATGCATGTCCCACCCCAGGAAGTGTGCCCCTTCTCTGCTAAACAGTCCTTCAGCTGCCCCACTTCCCTTCTAGAAATCCAGCGACAGGCAAGACATAAAGTCTCAGATCCTTGTAGCAGCAGCTTGGCACCTTGGGAAATCAATTCCCAACAGTTCTCCCACTTGGATAAAATGATCACTGGCATGACAACCCACTTCTTCAATGTCCTACGATCCTAACAACCTGCCTCTTCAGTCCAGTTCCAAATATTTCTCTGGTACAAGTACAGGTACATGTAATTGCAACATGAAGTGTGGTTTGTAGGAGAGGGTGATGGTAATAATGATAATGGAATGATGGCCAAATGAACTAAATCCCCCCAAATATATTTGCATGTTCCCAACTTGACGCTTGTCATGTTGGGAACTAGTTTGGACCCACATGGGATACGTTTTCTAATTTAGAACAAAGGATATATTTTGTATCCATGGTTTTAAACTTTAGACTTTAGGAATATTAATCAAATATTTCTTTGGGATTAAGACCTTTATCTTAGCCCCTTAATCCTATACTCTTAGCCCCCCCTTTCCCTTCTAGTGTATTTTAGCCCCCCCTTTCCCTTCTAGTGGATTTTACCCCCCCATACTCTTTTACTTGGTAGGTCTACAACAATGATGTGTTTTCATTAAAAACTGAGTGTGATTACATTTTACAAATATAGGCTCATTATCCTTTTAGCTTATGGCTCTCGAGCCTAATATCCACACATGAACTCTAGCCTCAAAATGCATACATACAAAGGCACTCTGCCCCCAAAGTATCCTGGATCACCAACCTATATGTACAATTACATTAATATTTACAATTGGGGTTTAGCCTAGGGGTATTACAGGACCAGTGTCTTTTCATTGGGTAATGGAGTCATAAAAGGATTTGAGAGTGAGGATACTACCATTTAAACTTTCCATGGGTGTAAGCCCTCTTACTCCCGGGAACAAAACCCTAGCCAAGGAAATACCTGGGAAAATGAGTTATATAGAAGTTTGAAGTGTTGAAACTAGGGTTTAAAATCTTCAGGGGTATAAACCCTCTTACACCCTGGAACAATATCATAGCCAAAGCAAGAGCTCAAGGGTGTAGACCCTCCTAGTTCTTAAGACGTGCCCTAATTATTCCAACAAGAAGATAAAGACAATATGGAGGAGGGTGTAATCACTCTTACTCTTCCAAGTGTTTAATAAGATTATGAGTTCAAATTAGCAAATGCCAATATACCATAAAAAAAAAACACTTAAAATTGCATAAATGTACCTAGAAAATGCAAGAGGAAACCCTAGCATTCCAAAATCATCCATCAACATCCCATTTAATGCACCTTCAAAAGAGTATTTCTTGAGAGAAAATAGCCCAGAATCAAATATCCTTACTACTCCACACCAAAACACCAATCCAAGAAAAATATTCCAAGAAAATTTCAAAAATTTCAGACCTCCAAAGGGAAAAATCCCTCAAGAAGTGATGATCCAAAATGAGTGAAGAGTCTCTCTATTTATAGGGGAAAGGCTCAACTTCCTCCTACATTAAAACAATAATTTATAAGCTAAATTCCACTAATCTAGCCTAAGGAGGGGAAAAACCCTCTTCAACAACTAAAATAATCTAAACAATTCAAAATTTGGGCTTCTCAAGCCACATGTGCAAAATTTGAGGGGCAAACCCCCCACAAGTCACCAACTTCCACAAATGAAGGAAAAAGGAAAGGTGTTGGTGTAGCATCCATCCTCCAAAGGTCCTTCAAACGCTCCCCTTTTCTACTCAAAACCAACAACACAATCTTCAAATGTGGGCTCGAGGTCAAAATTCCCCTCCAATATGGTCGCATTGACCTTCTAAGTGGGCACACAATCCTCCATACTATCAAAAAATGGATTTTGGTCCTCTAAATTTTAACACAAGGGCCTTAAAATATTTACTCCACCTTCAAAAGTATAGAATAAGGGGTTGGTTAAGTTCAAAAGTGCCCATAATTGCAGGTTGGCCCTTCATTTATATACAAGTTTAAAATCAAGTTAATGACTTAATGGGTCGACCCTATTTTGTCCCCTTAAAAACACAACAATTTATTTTTTTAACATGGGTTGGCCCTAGCTTAAAATCATCTTAGCGCCCAATATGTGTGTGTGTGTGTGTGTACCAAGAGACAACCTACATGTGTGTGTGTGTGTGTGTGTGTGTGTGTGTGTGTGTGTACCA
>ML785530.1:105421-141536 GCA_009831015.1 Picea engelmannii | reverse complement strand
GTGTGTGTGTGTGTGTGTGTGTGTGTGTGTGTGTGTGTGTGTGTGTACCAAGAGACAACCTACATGTGTGTGTGTACCAAGAGACAACCTACATGTGTGTGTGTGTGTGTGTGTGTGTGTGTGTGTGTGTGTGTGTGTGTGTACCAAGAGACAACCTGCAAACATTATTTCATTGTCACATAGTTAGGTTGCTCTGTAATTCTGCTCAATCTATGTTTTCCTCAGACAAAGCTACGATTTTAACAGTTCTTGGACAACCCAAGTACAAGAATCATCGATGGGACTGTTCTTGATGCCTTCTTCATAACAAACAATACTAACTCATATGAAATATGCCTTACAGTGCGATCTGGACAAGACTGCTTATGAAACATGACAACAAGCATTTTTCCAAAATGTGATTTAGAAGGTGGGTGCTCCATCATTTAGTGGTCTGCTCTATTAAGCATCAGTGATATAGTAAAAGAGTAATAGGTTATCCTTTTGAAGTAGCTATCTAGCTTTCAAATTTGGGTGTTTCTCCTTTGACACATGTTGCCAAACCCCAAATTTGTCAAATTTCAATCATGCTATTGCACTTTCCCGTTGCCAACAAAAGTGTGCCCTTCTTGGTGGTATGGAAATAAATCCAATTTTTTTTTGGACATTGTTGTTCCTTAATAATTTTACACATGTGAAATGAAGTAACCCAAGAACCTTGACACAATATTTTTGTCTCAGAAACAATGTTGTCAGTGATAAAATAATTTTTACAATAGCATGCAAAATTATGGTATCCCCTTTTTGCAACAACTTAATGATTGTTTCCATAAAGTCAAGTGTGGCATGATAAAGTTCATCCTTAGTTTGTGAATCATCATTGTCATTAGAGGCCCCTCTCATGGCATGACCTTCTCGTGGATGATTTTCTTGGAAGTTTGTGACATTTACAGAGCTGCATTCCACATTGGCAAGTGTCCTTGACTTATGATTTCAAAAGAGCCTCAGAAAAACCCTATGATATTACCTGACAAAATTGTGGGTAACAATGTCCATTAATGTTTGAGCATAGGGTGCAAAGATGAAGACAAATTGAAGTGAAGATCTATCTCAACATAAGACATAGAATCAGCTTATGAATATACAAGTTGATTCACAATGAGAGGTTTTAAAATACGCAAGTGTCAAATTTCCCATCAATAAATTTTTGACATTGCCACTAAGGAGTGGTCAAAAGAACATTGCAAATCTTGGAATGAGATCAATTACACTAGTAAGCAAAGATAATTTATGCATCTACGTAAGGTTCCCAAACACACAATTTACTGATGGATGGGCCCTTCATAGATTCTTCGAGACTGCAAGGAGGAGGAGATACCACATCAGGTGGAATATATTTGAGTTACTCTTCTTTTTAGTCACTCATATTTCTAGTCCTTCACCTTTTATATTTCTTTATGCATCTTCATTGAATTGTGTAGTAATGTTCAATTTCCATGGTTATAATCAAATTCAATAAGTTCATAAAAGACTCCCCTAAGGGGAAATAAGAACAAAAAGAAGACCAACGAATGTGGATAAAACTATCGTCATAAACATCTTCAAGGATTAGAAGAGGCTCAAAATATCTCTTTTGAGAAGAGAGCGCATGGATTAAACCCTTAGACACCACAACAAAAGGCCACAACAGTAATAAATAATGTAAAATTAGTTGAATTATTGATTAAAATTTGTTTATGGCATTAGCCATTAATTATTTTTCTTCTACATATCCATTAAAAAATATTATTGTACTTTTTTAATTCACTAATTGCTTAAGATTTTAACATTTAGTTATTTCTTTTGAGATATGCTTTTGCCATTGATCTAGGAGTTGTCTTCACATTCCCACATTGATGTTTTTCTCTAATGTAATTTTTTGGTACGATTGACTTATTTGTTTGGTCATTTGTTAGAAATTGATAAACTGAATCGATCTTATCTTATCTTATATACAAGTTCAGATGGACAAAAAAAGTTACACATTCTATCAGTTAATCTAATAAGTCCTTGATTAGAGGCCACTTCATATGTTTATTGATATAATCTCATTTATCATAGTATCCATGAACAATAGCCGCTAGTAAGTTGATGTTAATATACTAGCTTAATATTTGTTGTTTTAAATATGGATTTCTTTTATTGTATATAGTGAAATTATTATATTTGGGAGAAAAATGATGATAAAAAGATGTACACCTTGAAGCATGTTATGAAATAATAATGGAATTTTACCAACTCATGGCCCCAGTAATTAATTCCTAATTTTACCAACTCCTGTCTTGATCTAGCCCCCATTCTATTGGGATCGAAGCCTTACTTTGATTAAGATGAGCTCTATTGGAGGCGGTGAGTTGCCGCCTCCCCCTCCAACCTCCACTGATGAAGCATCTTTTAGAAGACTAATAATTTCCCAAGGGAAGAAGAAAGTAGTCGAACCTATCCCAAAATTCGTCAGAAAGCTAGAAGATGTTCCAGTTATCACTTTACCTCCAGATCAACCCATGAGTGTGGTTGTCTCACTGGCAGACCGGGATTTAGTAGGAAAATTCACAGGGCTTTGGCCCTCTCACCGAACAGCTGAAAACTGGATTCAAAAAAATTGGATACCATTGATCTCAAACAGTGTCACCAGCTATGCAGTCGGAAGAGGGATCTTCTTTTTTGAATTCATCTCCAAAGAGGACCGGAACTTGATTTTTAGGAGTGGGCCTTACTTCATGGGACCACAAGGGCTCTACTTAAACCACTGGACTCCTGACTTCGATCCTAAAGTGGATGTTCCAAAAGTGGTGTCGGTTTCGGTTCACCTACCCAACCTGTCAATTCATGGTTGGAACACCTCCTCCCTACAAACCATAGGTAACAGGCTTGGCACATTTATTGATAAAGTTGATCCAAAAGGGTAGTACTCTTGCGCTCGGATCTGTGTAGAAGTAGACCTAGAAGCTGGACTACCTGAAGCAATCAAGTTAACCGTCGGGGATTGGCAACATTATCAAAAATTGAACTACGAGCAACTACCATTTAAGTGTCAAAGTTGCCACGAATATGGGCATTTCCAAAAGCATTGCCCAAAAACCCAGGTAGTACAACAAGAGAAAAATTTAGGAGAAGGATGGAAGCAAGCGAAAAGATCCAAGGCAAACCCCAACCCTGACTCCAAAAAGGAAATGAAAAACCATAGAGATCAAAATGATATGGGGAATAGCTTTGAGGTTCTTGGAGGAAAAGAGAATGAATTACCTACAATTGAAAATAAAGAAGAAAAGCAAAACAACCCAAAAACGACAAGCCAAGCTAATAAGGAGCCACCTCCACAGTTAGAACCAGGATAAATCCCGGAAACTCGGCTTTCAAGGATAGAGGGAGAGACATCGAAAGAAGTTGAGGGTGAAGCAAACACTGGACTAACTCAGAACTCCCCAAAAGCAGTCACCAGAGGAAGGAAAACGACAAAAGAAAGACGAGAAAGGGAGACATACAAAGATAAACTCCAAGGAACTCAGAAAACTCTGGAAACAATACTAAACTCCAGAAGCACAAGGAATCAAGGGAAACCCTCTCAAAGGACGCCTTCCAATCCAAAAAGCAAGTAATGAAGATAGTCTCTTGGAATTGTAGGGGGTTAGGAAGCCAAAACAAAAAAGAAGTTATGAAAGACTTACTCTGAATCTCAAACCCAAACATTCTACTTGTCCATGAGACTAAAATGGAGGAATCAAAATTTCTCCAATCCAGCGCAACCTTTTGGAACAAAGGAGCAGGAGTAGCGGTTAGCGCAAGAGGAGCCTCCAGAGGAATTGGCTCATTGTGGAACTCCTCCACCTTTGATCTTTTGAATATTGAGCGTTGTACCCATTGGATCCTCACCAAGCTTATTCATAAGGAGTCAGGTATTCACATATGTTTATTTAATATTTATGTTCATGTTCTTCCCTCTGAAAAATAAAAAAAATGTTGGAACATTTTGAAAGAGTTTCTTAGCAACCATCAATTGGAGAACATTATTATTGTCGGAGACCTAAATGTTACTTTATACTTTCGAGAAAAAAAAGGGGGTTCCATTGTAAGAGACCCCTGTCGAGAATGGGTTGAAGACATCATTCTTGATTGGGATCTGGAAGATATAAAACCCCATCTAATAAAAGAACTGGCCAGGGGCACATAGCAGCAAGGCTGGACAGATTCTTGGTCCATAGCTCCTTCCTCCTTTTAGACCTCAATGTGGTCTCCAAAATTCTCCCCTTCAACGCCTCCGATAATAAGCCAATCCTTCTAGAATTTACCAAAGATTCTTCTCTGGGTCCTATCCCTTTTCGCTTCAGCCCCTCCTGGATCCAGCATGAGGATTTTCGGGAATTAAACGACAAAGCAGACAAAGAGGCAAACAAGGCAGCATTGTTAAGCAAAGGTGTCCTATCTTTAGATGGAAACGAGGGATACGACAGATTACCTTAAATATTTATCCGAGGGCTAACGCTCGAAGTAAGCGGTATGCATGTTCTAATGAAGGTTGATTGTAATCGTACCAACAGATTTATGCCGTCTTCCTAATATATTTCATAACATTTCTCATTAAAAAAAAAAAAAAAAAATTGACTTTTGATGTCAAATTCATTTAGTTTTATGTATTGACTAATAATTGACTCACAATCTTGACATAATAATTGACTCACAATGGACAATCCATCACACAACGAACATGTAAATGACATAACAACAATGACACCATATTGAATATGTATGTTGTGTTGAACTATTTGGTGCAACATATGATACATTTGATGCAATACTCGATGCATAGGAAAAGATGTTGTCTAACTGTTTTATGTTTTGGCTCTTGAAGTATATTATGAAATAATAATGGAATTTTACCAACTCATGGTCACAGTAATTAATTTCTAATTGTGATTTGATTTTTTTTACTTGTATATAATTTGAATTGTTCTTTAATTAATTGAATTATTATCGCATTCTTCTATTTTGAATATGAGAAGAGTGGTTTAGAGGAAACATAGGGTATTTCAAAATTTTAACATATATGTACTTTATCACATCTACAAATCCTAGAAATTCTTTATTTTATTGAACTCATGTACTTTTATTATGTTTTTATAGAGTGAGGATGACGAGGGTTAAGAAGATGAGAAGGGCACTAACAACGATATAATTGACTTTTGATGTCAAATACATTTAGTTTTATGTATAGATTTTTTTCATCCAATATTGCATACAAAGTCAACATATCCCTCTGGTGGGAATGTACCACGTGTTAGAAGTATAAAAAAAATATGGTTATTTTTCGATGTAATTTAAAATTTGACAATTATGTCTCTGCATATATGGTTTTTCTCTTTTACAGTGTGAAATTGATTGAATGTTAGTATGGTAAAATGAAGAAGGCTAAACATTTTACATTTTTGACATTTTATCACTGGAATCCGGTTAAGTAATCTTTGCCAAAATTGTAATTTTGAATTTATGAAATCACAATTTTTAATGCATAAATGGATTCAACACCTTCAAATGCCCCAAATGAAATCGCATTGTGCAATGTTAACATTTGATATTTGCAACTCCATTAATCCAAAATTATTTTTTCTAAATTTCAAGCCAAAAATGCCAAATTTCCCTTCCAATTATTTTGAGTCACTAGAAAATGACCAAATTGTAGCACATTTTGACTACAATGTTATACACACACACACACACTTCCCTATTATCCATGGACAGTAATTGGGGTAACCTGTCAGCCCTATTTACAGGGCCTCACCCTGGGGGAATTAAGAGAATCGAACCCTTAACCAACAACAAGCAGGATAAACTCACGTTTGGCTCTAGACCAATTGAACTAACCCTCGGGGCTACACACACTACTACTACTACTACTAACAACAATAATAATTTTAAAATAATGAGGATAATTAATAATATATAAATTAATACTTGATAATAATAATTGCTAAAAATTCCTTGGATGGGGTGTCACGTTGATATGTGGCCACATCATCTGCTTTCCCACTCCCGACCTCCCTTTCCTTCCTCAAGGTTGATGAACAATGGCGCTCATTTAATTTTGCTTAGCCCACTCTTACATCCCATATCTCATTGGATTTCGCCAATGTTCGTCTCCTGTGCGCATGCATTGGTTTTCGTTTCCACCCGGTACAGTCCATTAATGGAGCTTGTTCGCTTATTGAGGTTCCTTCTAGGATTTTCTCTCCACATTTCTCTTTCATTTCAGTCCATCTCCATCCCCAACACCCTACTCCATTCTCTTTGGTGTTTCCTCCCTAGTATATTGTTGTCGACCCTCCCTGCTCGGTTCCCATTCTCCATAACTCGTGTTGGGTTCATGCCAAGAGAACACGGCAAGCCGAAGCAGGCCGGTAGTTGTTTTCCTGGCCTCTGTGGTCTCAGACATGATCTCCCTAGAGCGTCTGGTTGCGAGTGATCTTGCCACACACGCATGGAGCACATTTCTTCTCCTCTAGTTACAATTGCTGAGGAAATCCACCCAGCTTCCACTCCTTTTGCTTCCTTTGATTCGCCCTTGCCCAATCCTGGGACTACACATGCAGCTAATTCCCAGGAGCATAACCCTCCTTATCCCGAGTTTATAGACATTTAGCGCGACCTTATTTTGGAGATGCACAAGGACAATGACGAATAGAGGTTTCGATAAGAATTAATGGTGCAAAAGCTGGACTGGCTCATGGATTTAGGATCAACGGACCCGCAACAGAGGCGTAGTCCGGAGAATATTCTCCAATCAATCATGGTTCCAAAGTGGCATGAATCGTCCAGGCATGCATTTCCTAGCAGTCCTCATAACAAATAATTTGCATGAACTATTCTATTTTGATTCTAGTATTTTTAGTTTGGGTAGAAAAATTTCAAGGACTTTTTTTTTGCCATGCTCATAGACTGTAATATTACAGATATAAAAAGTATGCAGATCATAAATAAAATGATAGAAATGGTAGATGAACAACAATATAACCAGAATAACACCACAACAATACTGAAATGATAACAAAATAACTCCAGAAAGAGCTCATCGAAACGACAGATTTAAGATGGGTAGTCATGTCTTGTTTGAGTTCCTAGATTGAGGCGGCGATGGAGGACTGCATGTTTGTATTGATTGTGGCAATATTGGCACTGAGCTATCTCACTTCTTGTTGGGTCTCTATGAAATTATATTGCAATGTATTGAAGCGAACTTCCAAGTCTTGGCTACGGGTATGGGCCATGATGACGAGGGAACCGAAAAGGGGCGAGTGGGGTCAAAAATTTTGCTGAAAAATGATAGGTATGAATGTGATAAGAGAGAAGAGATAAATCCAAAGGAATAAGTCTCAAATAATGGTGCAAAAATTTCCACCTGCAAAGTTATACTCCAGTCTGAAGAATACTACAGAGATGAAATGCCAAAATGCTTAACCAGTAAGAAATGTGTAGTGATTTGGCAACTCGAACACAGTTGCACGGCAATATATCTTGTCCATTTTATTTTTTTTGTTTCTGTCCCCAAGGGTTAGGTATTCAAGGGTTCTACAAACAAGGGTTTTCCCTGTGCTATAGCTCTTTGATATACATGCAGGGTCCAACAGTAGTACTCATCCCAATATCTCAGGGCACCAACTAAGGAGGATAGATCGTGCCCTTAGCCATACTACCCGACTACCCAGGTACTAGAGAGTATCTTCCCGAGTGGTGTTCTTGGTGGCACTATAGCAGTCAAGCGGCTGATCGGTTTATCTAAAGAGGGCTTCAGGAAATCTAGGACGATCCGTACATAGGTGTTGTCTGATGAGCTACCACTCGGAGGGGTACCAACAGGGGTTGCAAGGGTGGCCAACAGATGTGCGTTTAAGAACCACTTGTATTTCTTACGTGTATGAATCCCTCAACTGTTGGTTTATGCGTGTAACGACAGATCTCTATGGCTTAAAGACGTTGGAAAACGTCTCAACCCTAGAAAAAAAATTAACCCACATTTTTTTGCCGAGGAAAGTGCTCTGATACCACTTGTAATATTCCAGACACAAAAAGTATGCAGAACAAAAATAAAATGATAGAAATGGCAGATGAACAACAATATAACTAGAATAACACCACAACAATACTGAAATGATAACATAATAACTCCAGAAAGAGCACTTCGATTACTGAGAGCAATGTTCACTTGCCTCTTCGAGGGGGCAACCTCCAATCGAGCAAAGCTCTATTACAATAATATCCAAGCTAGGGTTCTCATACCCTCGACTCTTATTTATACTAAATATGTCTATCAAGAGAATCATCTAGAGGAAGATCCTTCTAGAAGCGAAAGCTTCTATTAGGTCTTCTTACATTCAACTTATTCTACCTTATTGCAAGGCCTTATTAATATTGACCTGTATTACATTGGAATACATTGTTCTACCTACGTGAGGGGTTAGGTCCCTAACATAGACATTCCTTCAACTATGTAATAGTATCTTTTTACGGTCATTTTGGACAAGATTTTTGGAACTTTAACACCTGGCGGTGGGATTGGTTTCCTTTGTTAGCAACCTCAACACTAGTGTCATGGATTTATGCTGTAATTTTTTACTTTGAAAGGTAATACATAATTCTAGCTTACAAAAAAAAATGCTAAAAATAATTACTTGATATTTGTCAATTCAGTCTAGCTTGGGTGGTTCAGAGGAGAAGTAATTATATTTCCCACCTAAGTTCAATTCCTACTTGTAACATGTTTTCTCCTTGTGCGTCAATTAAGGTTCGCAAGGTACTAGCAATTTCATTCTCATTTAAGTGCTTGAGGGTGGGACAAGATGTTTCCATACATTATTAAGCCTTGAGGGTTAGCTCAAGTGGTCATGAGCTAAACATGAGATCTCTCCTCCAAGTTGTGGATGTCATGGGTTCAACTCTCTTGACTCCCTCGAGGAGATGTGCTTGGAACTTAATCATTGATGATTTACCTTGGTTACCACCCATTGATGGCAATGAATTATTTGGAGCTTTTCCATGCTTAGTTACAAGGACAAAAAACTAATTAATAATTAAAGTAAGTTAAATAAAGTTAAATAAAATTAAACTAATTAAATTAATTATTAGTTAAATAACTAGAATTAATATTTTTTATAATTTTGACACAATAATTGACTCACACTAGACAATCCACAACACAACAAACATGTAAATGACATAACATCAATGCCACCATATTGAATATGTATGTTGTGTTGAACTATTTTGGCGCAACATATGACACAAATTTGATGCAATACTTGACGCATAGGAAAATATAAGACATAGAATGTGACACAAATTGAAGTGTGTGTCAAAATACTCGTGGTCGCAACAACTTGTTTTCGAAAAAAGTACCCCATTTATGATGGCGCGACGCAAACCAGCATACCCCACAGGGTTTCTGCGCCTGACCTCCCCGTCAAAAGGATCGTTCTGTCTTCCTTCCCTTGAGCCGAAGTGGCTCTTCTGATTCCCTGTCGGAATCTCTGCTAAAAACCCGATCCACAGGTCCTTCTTTCCCTCTCTCGGCCTTTGTATACGACCGCTTCTCTTTTCACAACAGGAAATGCATATGCTTTCGGGTTTCGGGGATTCTTGTTTACCGATGTCAAGAGTCCCTGTTCTCTTGATCTCTCGAACTCCGATTTGCCAATGCGCCCCTTTTTTCCTTAGCCCTATATGACTACACCCTAATCCATGTGACCAGTCCCCATAAGACCGCAGCCTTATCTCCTTTCGGGGTTTTGGGCTTGAAAACACCGATGTGCTCCAACTTTCGTTAGCCCTCCGAGCTAGACTTTTGGTCCACACGACCTTCCCTTATATGACCGCAGTCATACCTCTTATTGGGATTCGGGGTTTCGAAGGTTGAAGTGTATTGGATCTCTCGTCCTTCGGATCCCCGATCCTCCGACTCCCGATGTGACGTCAGTAGCAACTCATGTCCACCTTTAGCACGATCAACAGTCGTGATATCCTATGAAACCAACGGTCCCTGATCTCTATCGGGACTTCCCTCTTTTTTGATATGCTGAAAGTTGGCCCCACGATGGAGCTTTCCTCCTTGTCACCCGGACTCACAAAATGTCGAACCCCGATGCGTCGATTTGACTATTCTATCGGGACTTTCCCCGATAGTTTGGATCTTCTCCATGTGTCCCCAACAGATGGACGACCCTGATCCAATCTTGCGATTTCGGGACTTTCGGTACCCCGATGACAGAAATCCTCTGTCAACTCAAAACCCCAGTAGCTGATATACCGACGGGTCGCTCGATCTCCGCCACGTGTCTTCACAAACGAACGGCTCAGATTCAATCTCGGGATTTCAGAGTTTTCGATGCTAAAATGCTCCGTCTTCTTGTCCCCTCAACCTCCGAATGTCGATAGGCTCCCGATTTTTCCCATGTGTCCCAACTGATGGACGGCTCAGATCGTTTTTGGGACTTTCACCTTGAAAATTCCCGATCTCATGTCATCGTGACTCCCGATTTCACAAATGTTGATATCCCAATGACCATGCCTCTCGTCGGGACTTTCAACCTCCTGTTCATGAAGGCAAACTTCATGCATCTCCTGTCAGATCCGACGGCTGACGGGTAATTTTCTCAAGATCTGACGGCTTACGATCTCCTCTTCTGTGCGCTCTTGCTCCTTCCTGGACGTGGAAATCTTAACGGTCCAGAATCTGTCGGCCCATCCGACGGCAGTTGTGCTCCCTCTTGAGCTTGCGCACTTTCCTCCTGCACTTGGAAGAATCTCGAGAACCAAAGGCCTCAACCTTTGTTCCCTTCCTCTGCGAACTCCGCGATATAGAGTTCTCGCTTTTGTGTATGAAAACGTTGTCTCTCTTGAGATTTATAGACTCTGGACTCCTCCAAAGAGTTCTTCAACCTTTGCACTCCTTGCAACCATGACTCTATGCCTGAAACCACTCGCCCTCTTGATCTTATCCTTTGAATCCCCAAGGGGTTCATTGACTTATGCGCCTCTGCAGAGTCTTCACGCACACACAGTGCTATCTCTCCTGAGCTTGTCAAACACTCAGTTTTCTAAGGAAATAAATCCTTTTTTCTTCTCCCACAGATGGAGAATGTAATGCCCTCCTGGCTATTTCTCTCTCAAGCAACCTCTTGCTGAGTCTGCAGGGTGTTCAACAACCCTGTGAAGATCCCTCAGTGGAATCTTCCTTTAAATTCCAGAACTCGAAGAGTTCTCTTCTCTTATGTGCCTGTCTGCACAATGTCTCAATACCCACCTGGCAGCGTGTCTTCTCTCCTGAGCACCTTATGCGCCTGCTCAATGCCCACTTGGCGGAGCTTCATAGACATCTTCAGAGATTATGTCTGCAACTGTGTCTCTCATACACAACCTTTCCTTCTGAGGTATTCAGCAACCTCATAGGTCTTTTCCTGAGTTGTTGATTTCAACTTTTGTGCCCACCTGACACGTCTTTGTCTGAATCCGCAGAGTTCATAAGTGCTTCAATGCACTGGTATTCAGAGACCATAGTACTCTGTCACGCCCTCCTGGCATGAAACCACAAAGAACCTCAAGCCTGAAATCAAAACAACCTGCAAATGCCTAGCATACATCTACAACATGAATTCACATCATAAAATAGAACACACCAAGACATCCACATAATACAGAAATATATGCAAGAAAAACTGCTTCTATTTATATTAATAAAAATGCCTCTTTACAAAGGTGTTCCTGAGCACGGCCTGTAACAAGGTCTCGGCTCCTTCTCTTCTGCTCTCTACTCGCAGACCCCTGTCTCAACTCTCTCCTAACTACTAAAGAGATACAATTCATCTTTTTTTTACATGAGGGGGCTCTTCGAGCTCTTCCCTCCAATCTACCTACCATATTCAATTACATTGAATGGGTTGTCTAGTCCACTATCTAGATCTAGATCTTAGCCTTACAAAACATTAAAGGCCTATCTACCTAATGCCTGCATAAAGGCATGGCTCTATGGCTCAACAGCCTAGACATTTAATTACATTCAATTACAAAATTGAAGATGAGGGTTGCGCCTCTCTTCAGCCTTTGAATGCACGTGCTTGACGTGGCTGGCTGGCTGGCTGGGCTAACATGGAGAGATGCTCCTGCATCAATTTATAAGGGCGTTGTCTAAACATTCAACATTTTGAACTTGTTTACCGAAATCCAGTGAAACAAATTTTGGTGAAATCACCATTTTTTGTTGTTTAAATTGCATTTTTGAATGCATAAATTGATTCAACACCCTGAAAAACACTCAGGGCACTTGAATTATATAGACTCAATTACTCAAATATGAAGTTCCAACGATGTTTGATTGGATTTCAGACAAAATTAATTAGAAAATATGTCGATAAAAATGTCAAAAAATCAAATGTTTAAACTACAAAATTTGTAAATTGTTATTTATATTAAGAGTTGAATGAGTTTTCTTCTCAATTTCTCATATGGAGGGTTGAAGAGAAGACCAAGTTGTTTACCAAACAACAACGAAAAATAATAATAAATAGCTTGAAAATATAGTAAACAAATTAAAATTAGAAAAACAACGAAACATAATTACGCCGAAAGGCGTACACCTATTGACAATGGGTAGAATTAATGATCTTTTAATCTTAAATTCTAATCTAATGGCTAAGCATTGAAGATGTTGGCATATTCTTAGTCGTCTTCCAAAATCAATGCGTCAGATTTATTGTTCATAACTTCCTTGCATTTATGAAGGCATCTGTTAACATGTTTACTTTTTTACATTTACCTAATCACATTATAAATTTATTGTAAAAATATATAATTGCCACGTTCAAATGATTAAGGAGGATTAATATATATGCAAGCCAAGTTTATATCATTAAGAAATATTGTGCACACGTTTCATTTTGGTGGCACTTATTCATTTCTGATATCTGAAAGGTCGTTTGATGCCATGACCTGCACGGACGTTTAATATTCACCTGGCATAATCTAGAATGCACTCAAATCATACCATACCTTGGGCGCGCATGGGGTAATTTCTGTGCGCTCTGTGTTGGAGTCGGCTCTGTCACGACTCTTGTTCTGGATGGAACCCATGTCGAGCCGCTCTATCTTGTTGTTCACTCTGTACCCAATTTTTTGTTGGGCTTCTTCCCATAGACTGGAGGCCTTCTCCATCATTGCAGTGTAGTATTCTTCTGGGTAAATCTCTCTGATGGTCCTCGATTCCCCATGAGAAGATCCTCTATGGTGCTGAAAATCATATTGGTCTAAGAGGAGAACAGATTTGGCTCTCTTTGCAATTTGGTAGGTAGTGCAGCTGCCTATTATGCCTGCACCTAACACTACCACTTCATACTCGCCCGAGATCTCACCCATGTTGGTTGTTTGTGCTGCAGAAATCCAAGTTGTTATGTATTCATTCAACAGTTCGAAATGAATAGAGGTAGCTTGGCAATTGGAGATTATATAATTTTATGTAAATGCGTGGATCCTTGGCAATTGGAGATTATATAATTTTATGTAAATGTGTGGATTCTCATTGGAATCATTGTTTTCTTTGTCTCTTTTGTTCAGATTTTTGTCCGTGAGATCCTCTCCTGTCCCATTCGGCGATTTCGTGAGTTTGATCATGATTGTCTTTTCTATGTAAATGTGTGTATCCTCAGTGGAATCGTCTTTTTCTTTGTCTCTTTTGTTCATATTTTTGTGTGTGTTAATTTCTCTCGTGTTGTTTATGTGCGCTTTGTGTTGGACTCGGCTCAGCCAGGACCATGCTAAGGGTAAGAACTATTTTTTGATATTTTATTATTATAGGTTTACATGCATGGTAGATCTTCTTATCAGTATTAGTCTAACTGACAAGCAATCCACGTTGGGTACGTTCAGGGCCAGTATGGGAGCGCAGTGTTAGTCCATCAAGTTCGATCTATTCCGTTCAGGGCCACTATGGTGAGCGCAGTCTTCATCCATCAGGTTCTATCTATTGTTTATTCTCTGTGTTGGCATTCTTATACAAAGAACTAATCATATATTTACAATTAAATTAATAGGAATCGGTGTATTGTGATTGGATATTAATGCAGAGTGCAGTTCAAGGTGTTCATATCGTTGTTCGACAACTTCGGCAAGTTTTTTGTTAATTAAGTGAGGTATGTGTTCATATCGTTCTTAGGCAATTTCAACAAGTTTTTTTTAATTAAGTGAGGGATTTTTATTAGGCAGGCGAGCCTTCTGTATCAATTAGTTTTTTTTTTTTAATTTAACTCGATATTTTTACTGGGCGAGGAATTTTACTACGCTGAGAGTTTTTACTGTGTGGGGAGTGTTATCAGCCGCCGATACCTTTCGGCGTTCTCCAACCGCGAGTCGCAAGTCGGTTGTGCTAGAATGTGACACAAATTGAATGTGACATAGAATGTGACACAAATTGAATAAGACATAGAATGTGACACAAATTGAAGTGTGTGTCAAAACACTCATGGTCACAACTACTTGTTTTTGGAAAAAGTACCCCATTTATAAGGGCGTTGTCTAAACATTCAACATTTTGAACTTGTTTACCGGAATCCAGTGAAACAAATTTTGGTGAAATCACCATTTTTTGTTGTTTAAATTGCATTTTTGAATGCATAAATGGATTCAACACCTTGAAAAACACTCAGGGCACTCGAATTATACAAACTCAATTACTCAAATATAAAGTTCCAACAATTTTTTATTGAATTTCAGACAAAATTAATTAGAAAATATACCGATAAAAATACTAAAAAATCAGATGTTTAAACTACAAAATTTGTAAATTGTTATTTATATAAAGAGTCGAAGGAATTTTCTTCTCAATTTCTCATATGAAGGGTTGAAGAGAAGACCAAGTTGTTTTCCAAACAACAACGAAAAATAATAATAAATAACTTAAAAATATAGTAAACAAATTAAAATTAGAAAAACAACGAAACATAATAATAAATAACTTGAAAATATAGTAAACAAATTAAAATTAGAAAAATGTATTACAGATGAGATATTGCTTCATTGATGAGGTTGACACAATTTTAATGCATTTAATAAAATTTTCCGCGATCTACTTTATTTTTAAATATATTTTAATTTATCTAATAAATTTTAATTTTAAGTTTTTAAAATTTTGTTTCATATAATTTTTTCTTACATTATTTTATTTTATATATAATTTTCTTTACGATATTATATATGATTTTCTTTACAATATTTTATTTTAGTTGTGATCCTTCCTTTACTTTTCATTATTATGAAATTTTAAAAATAAAACCAAGTGCAAGTCTCAAGGGATTTTGGTAAAGTAAACATCTTTAAAGCTCAACTTTTAGGTAAAAGGAGAACAATTACTAAAAATTACTAAAAGGAGAACTTTTATTTATCAAATTTTAAGCATCTAATTTCAAATCTAAAAATTACTTCCCTCAAACATTAAACTCTAATGTTGTTATTACTGAATAAATTTACTCTGAAATTCTAACAGAAAATTACAACAGAAACATAAAGATCATAGAGAAACCATCCATGCACAAGAGACACAAATTTATGTTGTGCAAACTTTTCAGATTTAGAATTTCTGAGGGCAAAACCAACCCTCTCAGCAATCCATAAAATTAGCAAAATTGAGGACAAGGACATTCCTCTTGTAAAATAACAAATTCAACAAATTTCTATAAAATTCCTTCTCACTTGCAAATATGTTGTTGTACCCTATTAACGTCACCTTGTTGGTTGTTGATGTCACCTATTGTATGGCCTGCTGACATTAGTCGTATGGATTGTACAGACTGCTGACGTTAGTCGTACAGACCCGTCACCTATCCAGAAAAAACTCACATGTGTGGCTTCTTTCTTGCCCTCACACGTGCGACCTGTATGTACCACACATGCAACATGTTCGTATTATTTTCTCCCACATGTGTGGTTGTATGTCTTGTTCACATGTGCAACCGGTATCTCCTCTCACATGTGTGGTTGTTTTCCTCTTCCTCTCACATGTGTCAACTCACACGTGTGGCCTCTCTCCTTGGTTGGAAAATAGAAAAACAGAAAGTCCAGAAACCCTACACTAGATTGCCAAAGTGTAGAATTTCCTTGCTAAAATTTTCACCCCAATCTCCTTAGCACAAGTGCTCACTCACTTATTCTAACTCCATAATGTCACAATGATCCTCACATTGCCTCTCTTTTCATAGGAGTCTAAAGTGAGTTTAGAAGCCCTTAACTTACTTTAAGGAGCCCTCCACTAAACTCAACATTAAATTATAATTGTTTATTCCTCCATGTGGATGTGAAGCTCCAGCATGTGTCTATGAAGCCCCAACCAAGCCCCAACTCAATATACAAGGTGTTTTCACCAAAACAAAAAATACAATGTGAGTGCCAACATAGATTCCCACATGCCCAACACCAAGGCCAGTGTGAGAATACTTGCATGAAGCTACAAAACATCAACACTTGCTCTTAGCGAGGGAGGTATTCTCACCCACTCCACTGTCACCTAAAAGTAGCTCTGTCTCCCATAATGGAAGTGTCTTTGCTTCCCACACTAGATCCACTACCATAATTTCTCTCCATTCCACCTGATTGGTTGCTCCCCCTGTCATTGAAGCAAATCTTGTTACATGGCATGGTCCCTCCTTGGAAGATACACTACTCCTAGAAGTCTCTTACTTCACAGCTTCCTTCTTGGCTTCATCAACCCATGACACCTTCCTAACTACCTTCGAAGACTCCTCTCTCCCACCTAAAGGTTAACTCTTCATCTGAGCTTGTTGGCTCCCTTTGAATCTGCTCACTCTCTTTAAAGCTGGGCTTCCTCTAAGTCTGCACAACCTTCAAAGCTACCTGCTCCCTGTTCACTATCACTTTGTTGTTGTTGGCCATAGCTCGCAAAGGTTGACCCTTTAGCCTTTACAAGTTTCTCTCTCTGACTCCAAGAACCACTGCTGTGTCTGAGCTAGATCCTATGGGCATAAATAACACTTGTATTTCCTGGAACAAAACCGCATAGCCCTTCTCCTCAATAATTGAGACTCCAAGAACACTCCTCTTGAGTTCTGACACCCATAACACATTTGTCACCCTCAACACATCTCCCGATTCCATCTGGAATGACACTGTTGCAGATCCTCACATAGCATGCTTGGTACCCATACCAAGTTCCACACTCAAATCTGAGTCAGTCTATGTGAAGCTCTCAAACAACTCTCGTGCTCCTATCATATGACACGAGGCTCCATTATATACCAACCAAGTCCCATCACCGAAAATTGTACCATAAAGGGCGAAGACTAATAAGAACTCCCTTTGAAGCTTATCTATAACCTCGTCAACCTCAGTCGCCAATGCTTCCTGCTTCCTTCTCCCTTTCTTTCGTTGTGGATACTATGAAGCATAATGACCATAATCATGACAAGAAAAACACTTGACCTTGCTAAGGTCCTTCTTTCTTCTTGGCTCTGGAGATGCCTCTCTCTCTAAAGAACCTCCTCTTCTTCCCTTCATGATATGAGCAACGAGAACCTGATTCTCATCATTGTTTCCTTTCTACTTGCCATTCCTGGACTTTATATGAGCCTCATCGTGGATGCAATCAGTCCATAGTTTGTCAAAGTTTGGCAACTTCTCTTGTGCACAAATACCCTGCACAAATGGTTCCCAAGACCCAGGAAGACCATTCAATGCCACATTCACCAACTTTGTGTGATCAACTCCCTCACCAATGGCTACAAGCTAATCACGAATTTGAGTGATCTTCATGAGGTAGCTAGCAAATGTGTATGAACTGGACATCTCAATTACTTTGAGTTGGTGCCCAAGATCAACTTTCAGCTTGCATCCCCACTTTGCTACAAACCCACCAAAGCATCAAACATATCATTAGTTGTCTTCTTCTCGGAAATGTGAGGAATCAAGTGATCCTTCACATAATCTAACAACATTCGCTTGGCCTTCACTTCCTTCTTCTTGTGAGTTTCCAATTCCCGGGGTCATTAGGACTTGGAACCACCATTTCAACATACTCCTTGAGATCATTCCCCTCCAATAGAAGAAGAATCTTGACCTTCCAAGCCCATAAATTTGTTGCCCCTTCAACCTGTCCTCAATCTTAAGAGTGCTCACCATTGTGACCTACCCATAACAAAAACAAAAATCTGTAGCAACTTGTGTCTCAAGAGATGATCCTTCTCTCTCTTCAAGACCTCAGCTCTGATACCATGTCAAATTTTAAGCATCTAATTTTAGATCTGAAAATTACTTCCAAGTGACCTCAAACAATAAACCCTAGGGCTGTTATCACTGAATAATTTCACATTAAAATTATGATAGAAAAAATACAGCAGAATCATAAAGATAATAGAGAAACCATCCATGCACAAGAGACACAAATTTCAGTTCTGTAAACTTTTTAGATTTAGAATTTATGAGGGAAAAAACAACCCTCTCAGAAATCCACAAAATTAAAATCGAGGAAAAAAACAATCCTCTTGGAAAATTACAAATTTAACATTTTTTTGGAAAATTCCTTCTCACTTGCAAACTTGTTGTTATACCCTGCTAATGTCACCTGCTGACGTCAATTGTATGAACTTGTCACTCGCCCAAAAAAAATTGACACGTGCGGTGATCCGGATTATTTTCAGCACAAAATGAGAGCGGGGATATAATAAAGAAATGAACAGAGATGTATCAGATATACAACAATATACCAGAAATATATCATACATATAAACAAAGAGATACAATAATACACAATTTCTATTAATGTGCGAAATGTACAGAACTGTAAAAATACAGAGTGAAAGATTCGCTAGAATGGTGGCATATTATCTCTGAGAAGAGATGCGACGACTACTCTCATTCACAAGAAGATGATTGTTACAATGAGGCTCCAAAGGCCTTTTTAACATAAGTAAAATCCAAAACCCTAACCCCAAAAGATGAAAATCCAAAAGGTTTGCGAGCCCCGATGGAGGTAGTTGATACGTCAACTTACCGGGGACATAACTTTTGCATACTATCTCTGTTTAGGGCTATCGATACACCGTTGGAAAGGTTTAATCGAGACGAACGATTTCCAACTGACCGAAGTTAATTTTTTTATAAGTGACTTGGGCCCCAAATCCCCAAAAAAAGTCGTTTAGGGCCTCAAAATGGCCCCAGAAGTTTGAAACCCAAAAAATTGCCAAGATGGAAAACTCTTTTTCGAGCCCATGGAATAGGTGGGTGGCCACCGATATCCACCTGGATCAATCCTCCCTCCTTAGAAAGCAATTGTCTCCATTGCATTGAGTTCTCGGGGGAGGGAGGGGAGCGTTTACTGAATCTGAATCTTGGTGAGTTGCTTGCCTTGCTGGAGACGTCACACTGCTCGGTTTGTGGAAGGCTGTCATGAACTTGTTGCTGGCGGGGTTGAATCTGTTCAACCAGTCAGGCTACCTGAGATGACTGTGTGCAGAAGGAATTTTTGTGCTTTGCTACAATCTTGTCGACCTGCTTCTGTTGGATAGAAGGTGCTTGGTCCTAGGTTGTAGTGGTTGGAGTATCCTTCTGTTCACCTTTCGAATAGATTGTGAAGAAGCTGAATTTTTTAGTATGAGATACTACCTTGCGGCATTGTTTAGGTGGGATAGTAGTTGGAACTACCTCTGGTATTATGTAGAGATGGCCGCCCAAAGTAACAATGACACTACAGGGTCGAGACTCATAAACAACATGGTGTTTCCACATATATGGTTGGCCCAAGAGAACATCACAGACATCCAGTGGGACAACATCACATAATACATCATCCTTGAAGGGCTAGATAACGTATGACAATAGACACTGTTGGCTGACACAAAGATCTCGTCCCCGGCGAAGCCACCCGATGTTGTATGGTTGCGAGTGTGGTGTTGTCGACAATCCCAACTGTTTCAAGATGACCTTTGCTGAAAATGAAGTTCTTCTGGCTTTTGCTATCAACAATAAAATGCAGTGGGGTCCCCTTCACCCACGTCTATGAATGAAAAATGCGCTCCCCCTCTTCAGGATCTGTTGATTCTTCTGGTTGAATTGTTGCGGTCGCGACAATAGTAGTGGGGTCTGCGTCGATGATTTGTCTTTTACCAGTATTTTTAGAATCAAATTATGAATCAAGGTTTGACTCCTTTTCTTTGATATTGACCACCAATGACTGTTTTGAGCGGCATTCATCGATGTTGTGCCAGGGGATTTTGTGGAAATCACAACATTTTCTAGTGTCCTTCTTCATCTTCCTGTGACCCTTCTTTTCATGTGGCTTAGACTGGTTTTCAGAAAGTTGTTTGTTAGGGTCGCCTTTCTCATACTTTGGTTGTTGCGGATTTTCACATCCGAACTCCCGTTTGTTCTGGTGCCTAAATTTCTGCTCGATTTTAACAGCATATCGATATGCAACACCGACTGATGAGATATCCATAAAATCCATTCCAATTTGGATGTATCTGTGTAGAGCCCCGCGGTATTTTAGAACAAAATGTCGCTCAGAGTTTGATATCCAGCTTGGTGCGTAAGGTATGGAAGGTATTG
Source organism: Picea engelmannii (assembly GCA_009831015.1). Classification (NCBI taxonomy): domain Eukaryota; kingdom Viridiplantae; phylum Streptophyta; class Pinopsida; order Pinales; family Pinaceae; genus Picea; species Picea engelmannii. The sequence continues at coordinate 120,935 of ML785530.1, read as the reverse complement.
GTGAACTCCAACACTGCTTGGCCCCTCTCTTATTGTAGTGTGGTCCATCTCATGTACTGGTCTTCATAGTTGCCAACAGGGTAATATTGTTCCTCGACAGCATCCATAAAAAATCCCAAGTGGGATCGACCCCATATATTCCGAACTCCTCTGTGGAACTTTGATCCCAGAAAGTTTCCCACCAATGTTTGACATGGGGGAGAGCCTTAAGGAGTGCGAAGGTGATCTTTTCCGTGTCATAAAAATGGTGAATTGAGAAATAACCTTCTAGCATATTTAACCATTTGTCTAGGGCATCTGCATCTATCTGACCTTCAAATACATGAATATCAAAATTAACTTGTACCTTGAAAGGTGAGGTGTCTCCAAAGTAGCCACTTGATGAAGACATGCCCATTGTTATCAATAGGCGTTGAAGGATGTGGGAAAATTTCTCCATCATTTCGTCCCTCTGTCGCGTGAGAGCTTGCTCAAACAACATATTAATAGAATCTTATGCTCCGTCATTTTTCTTTTCTTCTGCCATGGAGGGTTTCTTGGAAGTGCGAGAGCAATTGTCCTCAAGAGAGACAAGCTTGAGACCCAACTTGTTATACTCAGACGGTGGACCTCGTTGGGGACATGCACTGAAAAACGATCAAGAGCAACCTACTCTGATACCACTGATTCAAATTATTTTCAGCACGAAATGAGAGCGGAGATATAATAAATAAATGTACAGATATGTATTAGATATCCAATAATACAATGGAAATATATTAGAGATATAAACACAGAGATACAATAATACACAATTTCTATTACTGTGTGAAATGTACAGAACTGTAAAAATACAGAGTGAAAGACTCGCTAGAATGGTGGCAGCTTATCTCGGAGAAGAGATGTGACGACTACTTTCATTCACAAGAAGAATATCATTACAATGAGGCTCCAAAGGCCTTTTTAACATAAGTAAAATCCAAAACCCTAACCCAAGAAGATGAAAAGCCAAAAGGTTTGCGAGCCCTGATGGGGGTAGTTGATACATCAACTTCCCAGGGGCATAACTTTTGAATACGATCTCCGTTTGGGGCGCTCGATACACCATTGGAAAGGTCTAACCGAGAAGAACGATTTTCATCTGGCCCAAGCGAGTAATTTTGATACTCACTTGGGCACCAAATCCCCAAAAAACGTCGTTTAGGGCCTCAAAACGACCTTGGAAGTTTGGAATCCAAAAAATTGCTGCAAAAACTACCAAGATGGAAAACTGTTTTTCAAGCCTGTGAAATAGGTGGGTGGCCATCGATATCCACCTGGATCATGCGGCTTGACCATACTATTTTCTTCCACACGTGTGGCTGCATGACATGTTCACACATGCAGTCTAATTCACACGTGTGGCATGCACCTTCCTCTCACACATGTGACCTCTCTCCTTGGCTAGAAAACAGAAAAACAGAAAGTCCAAAAACCCTAGGTAAGATTTGTCAAAATGCAGAATTTCCTTGCTGAAATTTTCACCCCAATCTTTTTAGCACAAGTGCTCACTCACTTATGCAATGATCCTCACGTTGCCTCTCCTTTTATAGGAGTCTAAAGTGAGTTTAGAAGCCCTTAACTTACTTTAAGGAGCCCTCCACTAAAATCAACATTAAATTAGAATTGTTTGTTCCTCCATGTGGGTGTGAATCCCCAACATGTGGCTGTGAAGCCCCAACTCAATATACAAGGGGTTTTCACCAAAACAAAAAATGCAATGTGAGTGCCAATATAGATTCCCACATGCCCGACACCAAGGCCAATGTGAGAATACCCGCTCGAAGCTACAAAGCATCAACACTACTAACATAATGGTTAATTAGTTGTAGGTTGAACATGTCTTGGCATTGTGGTAGCTCCAACTATAAAACCCCCTTCCCTCTTAACATACAAGCATTGATATACCATGATCCTTATGTGAATGAAGATGTATATACCATGATCCTTATATGAGCGAGGATGTCCAGAGAGGTAGCAACCTTTCTACTAAAAGGTCACAACTTTATGTGCGTTACCTTTCGAGGTCTTTCTACTAAGAGGTCACGGCTTTATGTGTGTTACTTTTCTACTAGGAGGTCACCATTTTATGTGTGTTACCTTTCGAGGCCTTTCTACTAAGAGGTCACAACTTTATGTGTGTAGCTTTATATGTTACCTTTCTACTAAGAGGCCTTTCTACTAAGGGGTCACAACTTTATACATGTTTTCTCCATCTTCCCATTTGTCTATGTAGCATCTTGGCATCTTGCCATTGTTGCTACCAATAGAAAATCTCCTCTCCTCCTATCTTGTATTGGTGGCGGGCATTAGTTCATAACAACTTATAAGCTCCAATATAACACAATCCTTATGCCAAATGAGGATGACCACAAATATAGGGACTTACCTATTAACACGATAGTTGATTGATTGATTAGAAGTGTCTCTCTTACCAATGATTAATTTGGTGTGGAAAAATTAAATGTACTTACTCAACCTTCACATTCTTCCTTTAACAAAATTATAGTAAATGAGATCAATCGACTATCTTAATTACAAAACCTAACTTAAGGGATCAAAAAATTGAATTTGTGATTTCTCAATTTCACTACTAAAGTTTAATGAGGAATACATACCCTATCCTACCCCTCTCAATTTGAACTTGTAATCTCTAAGGAGGAAACACATGCTCTTAACCATTAATCCACTAAAATTGTATAATGATTGATATTTACCATGATTGCTAATATCATACAATTTTCAATACCAAACAAGTGTTGCATGGCAGCGTAGTCCCTGCCAGGTTGGTATGGGAGTAAATGTGACCTAGTACAAGCAGGTTGCTAGAAAGTTGAAATACATGTGGTTTGCGTGCAGAACATAGTATTCTTGAATTAGTTATTCTTGAAAAAATATAAAAAATTATCAATGTTTGAATGGTTGTTGGACACAAAAATTTAGCATTACCGAATTGGTTATTTTTAAAACTAGGACATAGAAAGTCATCATAAATAAATAAACTATACATACGAAATATGTATTTGTAGAAAGGAGGTTAGAAAGCAAATTTTGAAAAATGGGGTCGAAGTGCAAATGAAATGAAGTGTTTGGTGCAAAATGTATATGAGGGAAATGTTGTGTGCAAGGTGCATATTTTGAAATATGGGGCAAAAGTAAATGACGGTTGGCAGGCCGAGCACCATCTAATTTTGGAAAGTATATAGCAAACGTTTTATTTTTTTGAAAGTATATAAGAAAGTAAAAAAATTGTTGACAATGCAAGATTAAATTTGGAAATTTAAATGCATTTTCAATGTGGACTGGTGAAAGATAAAAATATATGATGACATAAAATTGATAGGAGATAAGAAATATAAAAAAATTAATGTATTTGTGAACATTTTCCATAAATGCATTTGTTATAGGGAGTGTTGAAAGATAAGAGTATAGTCTTTAGGATATAAAAATTTAGATGCATTTTTATTTGAAATCTGTCAGAAAATAGAAGTTTGTTACATACCACTGCAAATGTTGAAATATACAAAAAAAACAAAGTGTGTTACATATAAACCGGAATTTCAATGTGTTTGTCATGTAGACTGGGATTGAGACTCCCGCGAACCATTATAGAAATATTTACAGGAAACAGGATTGTAGAAAGAAAATAGAGTGCAACAGCTGCAAAAGAAAATAAATGGAAAGGTATAAGTGTTTGCCTATACATGTTTATTTAAGAAAGTGAAATAACTGGGTTGAGAAACAAAGAAAGATGGGATGAGTAAACTTACAGTGAGAGTACATATGAGTGCTTTGGCTATTTGCTTGCGGCTACCCTTTCATTGATGTCGGTGATGACTGTGGTCTGTTAGAATTAAATGCCAGTAATTCCATATTTAGAAACAAGATATGTCTATATATATAAAAAACTTTATATTTTCTTTTATTGTAGAGAAGTGCAAAGGTGACGGAGACGGCGGAGAGCAAGGAAAGAATGGCAAGTTCTGAAAAGCAGTTGGACGTGATTCAAAAAAGCGTTATGGGGATAGTCAGGAAGAGATCATGAAGTGGGAGTTCAGCGACCGGTTTGTATATTTGCGGAATTTCGACAAAATGGCTAAGTATGGAATAGGGAAATTGCTAATTGCATGCGTAGCAATAAGATCTTATATATAATTGCCAACTGCTCATTCCAAAAGGACGCCGCATGGGAAACAACGACTACGAACTAAATATTTCTTCAACCCGACAAAGGGATGATTCCCTAAATAAATTTGAACAAATGGCGAAGTATGGAAAGCGGACAGATGGGCTTCAAAACGGGTTGACAATAGTTCCAGTAAATATGCGAGGAAGTGGTGGTTAAATTGTATTTCTCGAAAGTTTTCAGTGCAAAAAATGTGCATCACGGAAAAGGGCATGATAGGTGGACCGTAATACGGAAAAGGGTAAAATTTCATGTTTCAGAATTTTTGAGTGCAAAATGTGTAAAACGGAAGAGATCGTGAAAAGGGCATGATATAAGAACGGTTGCAAATTTGTATATCTGTCAATTTGTATATAGCAGAGATACGAATGTTGTTTGGAGGTCCTGGAAAAGTAGAGATGCAATGTTGATGCAGCCAGCGGGGTCCTCCTGTCAATTTCTATATGGCGGAACTCTGGGTGGCAGTTGTGGGACAGGGAACAATAGAGGGTCAATTTAAAGAAAGGGGAAGCGGCGGTTGGAAACACGTGAATTGAGAAAATAGAAAAGCGAAAGACATTTTTCATAAGTGCGAATTGGTTTCAAAGAAGCCCCATTGTTGCAAAATCATGATCTACTAGTTATCAGGAAATGCGTTGTTGAAAATTACATTTTATTGCAACGTGTGCGTGCAGTTATGTTCTTGATACATTATTCCATGATTGTAACATACCAATTGAAGTAGAGAACTTTGTTTTGTACTAATTAGCATTAAAACTTAATAATTGCATCTCTAGAAACAAGAAGATCGATTTTGTTGGAACATTTTACATTGGTATTAGTAAACAGAAGATCGAAGAAGTACAAGAGCACCGAAGTATGGCAATTAGAACATGCGTGAAACCCAGAAAAGTGGCAGAGACGAAGAGTCCAAGGCCAAAATTTCATAATAGCAAATCCATTTAAAAAAATAAGAAAAGTACTGAGTACTATACATCTATGCTTAGAAATTGGATCCACTTCTTCGGTTGAAAACATTGAAGGTATCTGCGACAAACACAGGCATGGGTTCCACAGTATGCAAGATCCTTGGAGTTTTCTCCTCGATTAATCATTCTCTGCTGAAATTGATATTTTTCATAAGCTTTGCCTGAGGAAGAAGACGAAAATGGTTGCAGGGCAAGTGGAATAGCCCTTAGTTGAAACCAACTCTTCATAGTCGAAAAAAATTCAGTAGTACAGCTTGCACGTGCAATTACAAACGCCCAAATTAGTCCATTATGGGCATAAGGAGATGACTAGTAGGAAAATGCGTTGCAGTAGCGAAAGTTTTGCACCTGACACCCTAAAATGTTAAACAATTTTTTTTTGGATTGAAATATATCTCTGGAAGCATCAACATATGATTGCTTTACAGTCAAACTCTTCCGCCCAGAACGGACTAATTTGGAACTTTGGAATTCCTACTTTGGCGGTGCAAAGTGGTTGTTCCGTTCACTGTCCATTTTTATTTATTTTTTTAAACTCCTTTTGGTGTTGTCATGACTGCGATCACCGAGCTGAGAAGGTCCGTTCGTTATGGTTCATTTCAATTTGGGCCCAGGAGTGGGAATATTTTCTGCATTGCCATCATCCATTGCCATATCATCGTCCATCATATCATCTTCTTATGGCTTGGAATTCATGGCATAAAGTTCTGCGACAGGCATGACTGCAAGTGGGCAGGTTCTCTGAGAAACCAAGGTTGGCATCGGATTTTTTGGCTTGAAATATATCTCTCGGACCATCTTGTTTTTTTCTCATGGCCGGAGAGAGATGAATAGTAAGAATATGCCCTGGAATAGTGGAACCTGTGGCCATTATGCCCCAATGTGTTGACTGTGTGTGGAGAGAACTGACGCCAGAAGTTATTAAGAATTTCTGTTTGCGAGAGACAATGTTTCAAATGAAAATCGGGGAGGGATAATATAAGCCTCCGCAAACTCTGGTTTAATGTGTATCAATGGAATATCTCCTCGAGCCTTTCTCTGATCAATGACAATTTTCAGGGGTCGTGCGGAATGAGTTGTGACCATCACAGCTCACTAATTGCATAATTAGAAAAAAATGCGAAGGTGGCGGTGACGACGAAAAGACATTAAGAATCAGAAATTTCTTAAAAGCACCAACTCGTTGGCGGACAAAAAATAAAAGATTGTGTCACCTTTGAAATGAATACTTGGAAAGGATAACATGCTTGTGCGCAAATCTTAGTTTAATTCGTACTAATGACAAATCTTCTCCGAAATTCCGGACATTAATGACAATTGTAACGGTTGCTACAGGATGGCTACTAGCATTAAAGCTTAATTATTGCATATGGAAAGAGGTCAGGCGGGTTACAAAAGAAAAACAGAAGAAGATATACCCAGGAGACGTGAAGGCCCGATGGTCCTCTGCCTGGCGGACAGGTTCTCGGCCTAGCGGGCTGAAAATTGAGCCTCTATTGTTCTGTGTCTTACAATTAGCACCTACACTTCCATGAGATACAAAATGGTAGGCGGAGTTGCGGGTTGGTTGGTTAAACATGTACTTTTATAAAGTATGGACATCATATTGTATAGAACATATCCAAATCCGTGATTCCATACTTGGGCACTTTTTGTTTCGCGCGTTTGCGGCCTGGCGGGATGAAAATTGAGTATCTATTGTTTCGTGCCCTACAAATAGCACCCACAGTTCCATGATATACAAATTGATAACGGAAGTTGCGGAGATGAGTTTCTATATAAAGTATAGACATGAGATTTTATACAGCATATGCAGATCACTTATTCCATACTTAGGCACTTTTTTTATCGCGGGTTCGCGGCCTGGCAGGCTAAAAAAATACTGAATATTGTTCCGTGTCCTACAAATAGCACGCAGATTTCTGCGATATACAAATTGACAGCACGACCTATGGGTTGTTTGGATGAACATTGCATTTGTACTGTTCTAGAACATATGTAGATTCTTCGTTCCTTGTACTACAAATAGCAACCACATTTTCACGATATACAAATTAACAGGAGGACCTACGGGTTGCTTGACTGAACATTGTATTTGTATTGTTCTACAACATATGCAGATTCCTTATTCCATACTTGGGCACTTTTTGGATCGCAAGTTCGCGGCTTGGCGGGCTGAAAATTAAGTATCTATTGTTTTGTGTCCTACAAATAGCACCTACACTTCCACGATATACAAATTTACAAGCGGGCTTCTGGACATAGTCTCTATATAAAGTATGGTATGAGGATTCCGCATATGCGCGAGGCACTTGGACGGTTCTGACAGCCTTAAATGTTTACCTACATGCCTCAGAACCTTAAATGTTTACTTAACATGTATATCACGGAACAGACTGGACATGAAAAATAAAAATAAATTTGAATAATTAATTGAATAAAATTTAACCAAACATTATCACATATTAATAATGAATACTGTATTTAATATTAATATTACATGACATATATCATAAATTTAATTTATAGTTTATGAATGGAAGTAAATGGGTGGGTTGCAAGTTGCAATACATGTGGTATCCATGCATAATTTAGTATTCCTGAATTAGTTTTATTTGAAATTTATCAAAAAGTATTAGTGTCTGGTACATCAACGAAGGTTCGTGGGTTCACATTTTCCATTTTCCATTTTTCCATTGATATTCTATAAATTACTCAGTCTCATGTATATGACGGAATTGTTGGGTGCAAAATGTATATCACGGAACATGTTGGACATGAAAAATGAAACATGTGAACCCGCGACTCCGCTAACATGCAACTCCGTATTTGTTGGATGCAAAATGTATATAGCGGAAGTGTTGGGTGAAAAAAGTATATCACGGAACAAGCTGAACATGAAAAATGAAAAATGAAAAATGAAAATAAATTTCACCTTTATTATCACAAACAAAATAAAAATTCCAAAATTCCAAATTTACATTTAAAAACGTTAAAAATAATATTGAATAAAATTTAAATAATTGTTTATACTTGTTGGGTGCAAAATGTATATTGTGGAAGTGTTGGATGCAAAAAGTATATCACGAAACAAGCTGGACATGAAAAATGAAAAATGAAAATAAATTTCACCTTTATTATCATAAATAAAATCAAAATTCCAAAATTCCAAATTTACATTTAAAAACGTATAAGTATATGACGGAATTGTTGGGTGCAAAATGTATATGACGAAAGTGTTGGGTGCAAAATGTATATCATGGAACATGTTGAACATGAAAAGTGAAACATGTGAACTCGTGACTCCGCCAACCCGCAACTCCGTAATTGTTGGGTGCAAAATGTATATGGTGGAAGTGTTGGGTGCAAAAAGTATATCACGGAACAAGCTGGACATGAAAAATGAAAAATGAAAATAAATTTCACCTTTATTATCATAAACAAAATCAAAATTCCAAATTCATTTAAAAGGTATAAGTATATGACAGAATTGTTGGGTGCAAAATGTATATGACGGATTATCATAAACAAAATCAAAATTCGAAAATTCGAAAATTCCAAATTTACATTTAAAAACGTTAAAAATAATATTGAATAAAATTTAAATAATTATTTATACTTGTTGGGTGTAGTTTTTGGAACTTAGATTCGCGGCCTGGCAGACCGAAAATAGAGTCTCTATTGTTCTGTCTCCTACAAATAGCACCCAGATTTCTGCGATATACAAATTGACGGCTGGAGTTGCGGAGATGAGTCTCTATATAAAGTATCGACGTGAGATTTTATAGAGCATATGCGGATCCGTGTTTCCATATTTAGGCAGTTTTTTTATCGCAGGTTTGTAGTATGGCGGGTCGAAAAAAGAGTCTCTATTGTTCCCTGTCCTACAAATAGCACTGAGATTTCCGCGACATACAAATTGACAGGAGTCGCGACGAGCTGCTTGGTTGAGCATTGCATTTGTTTGGTTCTAGAACATATACGCATCCCTCATTCCATACTTGGGCACTTTTTTGGATCTTGGGTTCGTGGGCAGGCGGGCTGAAAATTAAGTATCTATTGTTCTGTATCCTACAAATAGCACCCACACTTCCACGATATACAAATTGACACGCGGACCTGTGAACATAATCTGTATATAAAATATGGAATGAGATTTTACACAACATATGCGGATCACTAATTGCATATTTGGGCCTCTATTGTGACACACTATACAATAACATTGTTCTACAACATATGCGGACCTACGGGTTGCTTGGTTGAACTTTGCATTTGTATTGTTGTAGAACATATGCAGAGTCCTCATTCCGTACTTGGGCACTTTTTGTATTGCGGGTTGGCGACCTGGCAGGCTGAAAATTAAGTATCTATTGTTCCGTGTTCTACAAATAGCACCTAGACTTCCGCGATATACAAATTTACAGGCTAACTTATGGACATAGTCTCTATAAAGTATGGGATGAGATTTTATACAGCATATGCGGATTCCTAATTCCATACTTGGGGGCAGTTTTTGGATCGTGGGTTCGCGGCTTGGCCGACCGAAAATAGTGTCTATTGTTCCGTCTCCTACAAATAACACCCAGATTTTCGCGACATACAAATTGACATGAGAAGCTGTGGGCTGTTTGGATGAACAATGCATTTGTATTGTTCTAGAACATATGTTGATCCCTCATTCCATAAATGGGCATTTTTTGGATCGCGAGTTCGCGGCCAGGCGGGCTGAAAATTAAGTATGTGGAACCCTCATTGCATACTCACAAGTGGACTCGAGTTCCTTCGTTGAACATTGGACTTTTATTGCCCCGTAGCGATTCCGTATCAATTTCATAATTATCGATTTTTTTCTATCGGGGGCTCTGGGGTTGGCGGGTTGGAAATTGGGCCTCTATTGTTCCCCACTGTACAAACACATTGTTCTAGAACATATGCGGATCCCTCATTCCATACATGAGCACTTTTTGAATCGCGGATTCGTGACTTGGCGGGCTTAAAATTAAGTATCTATTGTTCTGTATTCTACAAATAGCATCTTCACTTCCACGATATACAAATTGACAAGTGGACTTATGGACATAGTCTTTATATTAACTATGGAATGAGATTTTATACAACATATGCAGATTCCTCATTCCATACTTGGGCAGCTTTTGGATCGCGGGTTGGGAGCCTGGCGGGTTGAAAATAAAGTCTCTATTGTTCTCTCTGCTACAAATAGCATCCAAACTTCTGCCATATACAAATTGACAAGAGGACTCAGGTTGGTTCACTGAACATTGCACTTTTATTGTCCCGTAACAATTCCATATGTATTTCATATTTAACGATTCTTTTTTATCGAGGGCTGTGGGGTTGAAAAATGGGCCTCTTTTGTTCGGGCTCGTGGGCTGAAAATTGGGACTTTATGGACTTGAGAGCTGGCACATTAAATTATTAAAGGATGTTAAATAGCTTATTCTTAAAAGAATCAAGGAAAGAAAATATAATTTTTTTTAAATTCTATAACTGCAAGCATAACAAGGACCAATTTGAATTTGAAGGGCATGTTGTTCATATGATAACACAATTGCATTCCGCACACTAAATATTCGTTGATTTCAAATTATTCCAGGATATTAATCTGACTAACTTCATCGAATAAACAAAAATGCGAAAACAATGGCCAATTTGTATTTTAAGAGCCTCTTGTTTGTATGTGAGGACAGTTGTAGTTCGAACACTATATATTCGTTGATTTCAAATTATTTCGTAACAGTACTCTGACCAAGTTCATCGATCAAGGAAATCTGCTAAAGCAAGTGACAGTACAATTGTGTTACAGCGCCATAGAAATTACCAAGCGGATCTGCGTCCCAGCTGGCTAAAAAAAAACAATTATACTGTTCGGTGTCCTCCAAAGAACAACTGGAGTTCCAGGGTATACAAATTGAGAGACAAAGCAGATAACCAAGAACTAACCATACTTTAAATAGTCCACAAGCAAGTTTCCAGAAGGTTCCATAGAGCATAACCCATCGACCTTTGCACCAAACAATTTGATGCACAAAGAAAAGACGTCGCCGCATTTGTTTTCTGTTGAAATGAACTTTCATCTGGATGTTGAACAAATATTACAGAGAGACATGAAGTATTTTCGTTTCCTCTCAAAGTTTCATATAAAAAAAAAATTCCCCTTTTTAGCCGATATGCAAAATTGCATTGTCCTCATTTAAGGTGAATTTGCTTTGTATCCGAAGTTGTCGTAGCATGTAGACACTGCTTGCCTTTTTCTGTAGATATGTTTCATACGACAACTCTGCCAACTCAGGAAGCACATTTTGTAACAACGGTTGTCTGATCGTACAGTGCACGGTTGTGTTGCCCACGGTTCGAATAACACCATTGAGGCAATGTCCATAAATATATGGACATTTTTCACCGCATCACAGACAATCAATCGTATCATTAGTTATCAAAGTGGAAGCAGAGGTAGCAGAATGACATTTTGCACAAATAGGCTCAAAGGGGGTCGAGTACACATTGGCTGCAACTAAAAGACCTTCAACCTGGGAATGCGAGCAAAGGAATTAATACATTGAACAATATAATACACAACTGCATCCCACCCTCCCCTTTAAAACAAAAAAAAATATTTAACAGCTGCAGAAATTTGTTGAAGGCTATTTCTATAAGCAAAGCGAGGATGATTTTGTAAATGTATACGCACAACAATTGTAGAGCTAGCTAGCTTCTCTAGATCCTTACTATATCTGCTCACAACTCTGTTACAAACGTTGACTGGGTTGTCCGAAAGATCATTTCTCTAACATCCTTCTTTTTTGTTATATTTTTGAACAACATAAGTGGAATCTGCCCTCTATGCAATTGTTGTTCCATTGACGAAAACAAATTTGAATACGTATCGAACAATTGTAGCTGCAACATGGAACAGTGCAATTTTTGTGTAACTTATTCGACATACATGCAGAAGTGAAAGTAAACAACAAAACTGAATATGAAAAGTGGTACCATTGCCTTCTCGTTGTCTGACTCTCCATCCTTTATATGGAGAATGTGTTGCAACCCAAATTTCCTGGCTAGTGTGACAGCAGCCCCAATCGTTCCCATTGGGTAAATATCAGTGCTCTGTGCAAGTTGCCTAATAGTTGAGTCCGAGAGGAAGCAGTATTCTGAACAAATATGAGCAATTTTTTCCACAATGCTTGTTTCCTTGACCAAAATAATTCGATTGCAATCACCACGGTCATATACTATTTTCGACAATATATTAAAATTTGTAATGGATATCCCATTACGCGGCAATATATTTTCTGCATGTTTCTGAACAAGTTGAGGAGGAACAGTCAGTGTGATTGTCATCATGGCATCCTTGTCTGTCATATCAACACGCATAATGGGTCTACTTTTGTTTTCCTTGTCCAAGTAGGTGGTATAGACAACCATTATGTCCCCGACAGGCACCTGTCCAATTTGGCGGTTGTTCAAGGCCTCTATTGACAGTACTTTGGATGTCATAACTCTAGACCTGAAGACACTTTTCGAACAGGAAAACTAAAGTGAATGGTAGTGTGTTACAAGTACACGCATATTTTTGATGAACTATGGAGCCAGAGTTTCGCAACGACACCTCTTAGTCTGCGGAACATGCAACGGGTTCGGCATCTCGCTCGTACTTATTGATACTTCTTGCGAGCTGCAAACCATGTACTGTAGATGACATCAGCATATTCGTGATGCCATAGTTGAATATATAGCCCGAGAAATTTGTCTAGTAAACATAGTAAGAGCACAATGCATGCATCTTTACCTTTGGCCTTGTTGGTCCGCCGATGTCTGGGATGACTGACTGGTCATGGTCGTCTCACTAGTCCAACTTTTTCTGATGCAAGCATTTGCAGATGGACATCAAGACTAAGCAAATATATGCATTCTATATTATATGCCCGCACCCGGTTTGCATATTTAATTTGTTGGCACACTTGGTATACCTTTTAGAAGATTGTACCACATAACCCTCTGCTGCTGCACAGAAGAATTCATCTTCTTGTCCAAGCAGCCTGTTTTTTCCAAGGCAACAAGGTGGAAGATGCAATCGACAGGAAGACAAGTTAGTTTGAAAACAAACATGTAAAACAAAAAAGAAACAGGTCTATTTACCCACCAAAGAGTCCTTCGTCCTGTCTAACCATTCTATTTGTGTTAAGATATTTAGACACTTAGGAGTTAGTTAAGATCTACTTGATCTAATATGTCGTTAGGTAAACGTGTGTTTCTTTAGTATGCATTAGTAGTTAGGAAATCCGACGGTCACGATATGTTCCCGACATAGAGTGATCTGACGGTTCATACTCTCCTCAATCTTAACGGCCATTGATACGTGGCTTAACACCCGATTGGTCCATGATCTCTATTTAAAGAGCATGGAGGGTCATTTGTCAATGATGGATTGTGAGAAACTTTCTTGTAAAATCTCTCTGTAATCTTTTTATTTGCATTAATAAACTGCTCCAAGTGGCCGCGTTGCCTGGGGTCGTGGATGTTTCCCCGTAGGGGTTTTACCACATGAAAACATCGATGTGTTGATCTTTGATCTGGTTATGTGAGTGGTTATTGAAGGTTTTGGTCCTCTGTTGGAATACCTGTGTTGTCGAACATGGTATCAGAGTCTATTTGAAGACCCGCTCATGTTGTAGATTGAGATCGTGAAGTCGAGTTACCTCATCTCCATTTTCTGGCATTTCCATACATTTCTGGGCTGAGAGGACCATTCCATTGCGTCCGGAGCGCTCTTTTCATTCAGGAACATTTTTCGTTTCACTTGAAAAGGTTTCCGTTTGCCAAAGATACGACCATTACAGTCAGATCTGGAGGTATAAAGTCTGAATACGCATTTTTTAAATTTTTTTTGCAAAGTTTTGATTTTATTTCGGTTTGTATTTTTTTATTTTCGAGTTGCTACTCTTTTAGATCTGCTTATGCTCTTTGCCCCGCGCCTTGTGCGATCTCGGAAAATCAGAAACAGATAGGAAAAGGTGCATCCTCCAGGTAAGCTAACCGAGATCTAACCCTTGTTGTCATCGAGGAGCGAAATTTTTTTCTTGTGTAAAAAGAGTTTTTTTGGAGCATGCTCTCCAAGGCCGTCTTCCACAACAACAACAAAAACAACAACAATCCTCCTTCTGAACATTACAATATGTTTTTCCAGACCATTTGGTTAAAACTTGCCTTATTAAGTAAGAGGTCTTGAGTTCAAGTCTTTCTTTTGTTACTTTTTTTTGAAATAGTTCATGCTAAAAATTGTAAAGTGCATTTCACTTCAAGTATAAAAGTGAATCACTATAAGTAGCTTTATATTTTATTTTAGAGTTATTTATTTTGCATGCAACTTTTCTGTTATAAGGTAACCTCATTGTAAAAGTGATCCCCACTTCTCTTTATAAAAGTGGGTCACTTCATAAAGTAGCTTACACTATCACGTGGTTATTTGGTTACCGTTTATGTCTTTTTTTAAAAATGACATAACTCTCACATCGGAAGTCCGTTTTCAATGTCGTTTTTTTTTAAACCGCATAATTTTTTGAGATCTTTCCATCTAGATCATTAGTTTCAGTTTTTAAAACTACATTATCTGCATATTTAATATGGTTTCTACAAGTACTGTCGTGCTTACCAGCAACAACTATTTCCAATGGAAATCCTATATGGAAGATTTATTAAGAAGTAAAGGCCTGTACCAGATTACCATGGGAAAGGAAACAGCCCCCACTGATGATGATAAGAAATCCAAATGGGATAATAGGAATGACAAAGCACGTGGACTAATTGGAATGTCCATCTCTCCTAATCTAAGGTACCACCTTCAAGGAATTGATGACCCCGAAGAAGCTTGGAACACGATTGAATCTGTGTTTGGTAAACTAAATATTATTCGAGCACAACAATTAGAAAATCAAATACTGACCTTGAGTCCAAGTGATTTTTCTTGTCTTGGAGACTATCTATCTAAGTTTAAAACACTCGGAATTTTATGTGAAGAATGTAAGATAGTAATGAAGAAAGAGCGTTGCATATATCTTATTCTTTCTAAGCTAGGTAGTGCATATTCTGTGTTTGTATTTACCTTTTATGCCATGAAAGAGGCTCTAGGGAAAGCTTATGTACAACTCACTTTTGAGTCCTTTTGTACTTTTTTTATTAGAGAGGAAGATAAGCTTATACAACTTGGAGTGATCAACACTGCAGGTACCTCAAACAAAGCCTTAGTTGCCCAGCAGAAAGATAAACCCAAGTATCCCAAGAAGCAACATCCTCGCTACAACAACAAACAACCTAAGGG
>ML785530.1:65273-77924 GCA_009831015.1 Picea engelmannii | reverse complement strand
ACTTTTCCTAAGTATTTTGGCTTAATTCATCGTTTAGCCGTTAATTCCTCCTTATTTCTCCATCTTGTTCCCTGTTTGTGCCTGACTATAGTCTACGAGAACATATAGACTACTAAGTCACTCCCTGCTGGCCTACTCTTGGGGACGGGACATCAAAGTTCGGAGGTAGATAGAGGTAAGCAGGGACGTGACTTTCCATGAGAAGTTGCATTCAAGAAATCCAGAGAGCTTTAGCAGGAATCAAAAGTAGTTCAACTAGCTTCACCCTCTTCTGAAAATGAAGAGTCAGATGATCAGAAGGAGGAACCCCATGAAGGGCCAAGTGATGAGCCCCTAGAACCTGCTGAAGATTTTGAAAGAACTCTTGAAGAACCTCCAACTAAAAGGAAGCCAGGATGGCTAAAAGAAACAGTGCAGGAAGCAGAAAAGATAGCTGCTCCCAAAGGAACTTTCAGGGAAAGTAAGAGGCCTCACAGGTTTGGAGGCTATGTTGCACTGATGAGCAGCATCAGTGATGCCGAACCTTCTTCATTTGAAGAAGCAGGTAAATTACAAGTACGGAAGGATGCCATGCTTGAGGAATACAGGTCTATTCTAAAGAACAATGTTTGGGACATTGTGCTGAGGCCAAAGGACAAATCAATGGTCTCTTCCAAATGGATCTATAAGATCAAATATGCAGTCGATGGGAGTGTGGAAAAGTTCAAGGCAAGATTTGTAGACAGAGGCTTCAACTCAAAAAGAAGGAATTGACTACGAAGAGACTTTTGCCCCTGTAGCTAGGTATAACTCCATTCGAGTTATTATTGCATTAGCTTTAGTTCTTGGTTGGAAACTACATCAGATGGATGTAAAAACAACATTCTTGAATGGAAAGATTGAATAGGAGGTCTTTGTGGAACAACCAGATGGTTTTGTACTGCATAACAAAGGCACTCATGTATGCAAGCTAAGGAAGGCTTGGTATGGTCTTAAGTAGGCTCCCAAAGTTTGGTATGACATGATTGATGGCTTTCTTAAAAGCCTGGGTTTTCAGAAAAGTGACGCTGATGCAAATCTATACTTCAAGGTAAGAGGGAACCGACCTGTTATACTAATCCTTTATGTTGATGATCTCTTTCCGACAGGAGATGAAGGGCTAATAGCCTGGTGTAAGAGGGAGCTAATCTCATAATTTGAGATGAAAGACTTAGGCTTGATGCATTACTTCCTAGGATTGGAAGCGTGGCAAAGACGAGGCGAGATATTTCTAGCACAAGGAAAATACACAGTGGATGTATTAAAGAGGTTTGGTATGATGGATTGCAAATCCATGTCTACTCCGATGATTACCAACCCGAGGAAGCTGCATGATTCTGATACAGGTTCAGATTTGGTGGATCCCACCATGTATAGGCAACTGATTGGATCATTGATGTATATGATCCATACCAGGTCAGATATTTGCTATGCAGGCATTGACCTAGACATGTAACTTTGACTTTTACAACTTGAGTTTGACAACTCAGCCTTGACATTCAACTCGACCCTTTACGACTCGACTTATTACAAGGCAATTCGAATTTCTTCATGGTGGATAATGTTACACGTGCCAACGCACTAGATCAATACATTTACATCATTTACAATATAAGGAAGATTGTTTGTTTCTAGCTCATAGGAATTTTACGTTCAACCTAACTTTTGCTAGATGCCTTGACTTTTGCTCATGGCTCACAAGGCTTGACTAGGCTCACAGAGGTTGTACGTTCTCCCTGACTTTTGCACTATTCTGTCTATGCTCACAGAGGTTGTACGTTTCCCCTGACTTTTGCACTAGACTGTCTATGCTCACAGAGGTTGTACGTTCCCCCTGACTTTTGCATTAGACTTACATCTTGACTCACAAGATCGTATAGCATCTCGTTCATCCTGACTTTTGGTTTGACTCACGGAAGTTATATATTCCCCCTGGCTTTTGTCAATACCTCACAAGACTGGTTGATTCTCCAAATCTCCCTGGCTAGCCTCAGGGTGGCCCATATGGCCTCTCATTGGAGAATGACTACCGATGCTGCCAAATTTAACAAGGAAATGTCACCGCAGGTCTTGGGATAGCTCACATCACATCAATAGGCAAGATACCTCCTCTAGGTCTCGACCGTGGGGGGCAGTTCCTTGATCATGAGACATGTCTTAGACCAGATCTTCTTGTTTTTCCAGATCCCCTGACTAGTCATCTATTGAGAGTTTCTTCTCGATGACCTCGGATATTGGGAGAGATAGCATCAGGGGAGGTTGATTTCCCCTAGGCGTGACATCCCCCCATGGGAGTGGTGGTGTTTTGGTGTCTTTGGTCTTTGGATCTCTGTAGTACTTGCATGTATTTGCTTTGTCATTTTGTTCCCATGCTCCATGAGCTTAGGTTTTAAACTTTAGGTCTTCACATCATAGGCTAGATTTGATTATATCATTTTTTTCTAGGAGCCTACTTTTCTCTCCCATTTTGTATTTCACACTGTTGTACTTAGTAGTCCCATTAACCTATTCATGGTCATTTGTTGGACATTAATAAAATTATCTAATCTTATCTTATCTAAACAAATCTTAATTTGCTTCTATAGCTCAACAATTTACAATCCTTATCACTGCCCCAATTTAAAAAAAAAGAACATAGTGTAAACCAGACCTTGCACCAAAAACAACTTCTTGTCTATCTCATCAATTAACTTCCTAAAGATTTCTGTTTAGAAGAAAATCTTTCTATGCTTGGAAAATAAACTCTGTTCTAGAAATGCTAAATAGAACTAAAAAATTCAAACAATTTTTTGTTATTTTGAAATTATAGGTACCATGCTTGTACCTTTTAGTGAAAGCTCTTTGTAATTCCCACAAGTATACAACTCTGTTAATACCTCATGGCCAATGTCATCTCAATCGAATGACTCCCATATTTTCTCCTCATTGCACCCCGCAATGGCTCAAGCACTTTTCAATGGCAACTATAATCCTTATGTGGATCGTATAAAGTTTAAACCCATATAACCTTTACAAACCTGTGACTTTACTCACCATTGACTAGGTGACAGATTCTCACTAATCTCAAATCCGTATGCAGAGTGCATATGTAGATGTACTATATCTATGTCAGCAATATCATCTAGAAGATTCCTGTCACACATTGTTACTCCTGCGAGCTCTTCAATTCCTTGAAGACAAGTCAAGCAAGACTTGAAGACAACTCTCCATACGACAACCATTGCACATAGAGTTCTACATCAGATCTGCGCAAATATAATTAGCGCCGTTGAATAGGGCAAAGAACCATTCAGAGGTCCTTAGGTTTATCAAAGAAGAAGACTCTATAAAGTCTTGAAGGAATCCCCTATATAGACCAAAGAAGGAAATAGTACTAACTCTTCCAAGAAATCTGTAGTGTATTTTTTCTGTATTTAGGGCCCTATATAGACCAAAGAAGGAAATAGTACTAACTCTTCCAAGAAATCTGTAGTGTATTTTTTCTGTATTTAGGGCAGCACAAGCCTTTGCCAAAAACGCAACCTAGAAAAATATCACTGCAAAGAATGAACAATACGATAGTGTTGGATCTTGAAGAGAGGGAAATAAAAAACCCTAGGAAGGAAGCGATGCTTTTTAAAAAAAGGTAAAATATCCATAGAGATACCCAAGGTACCCTAGAAGAGAAGCGTAACCCTTGTATAAAGGTAAAAACCTAAAAGAAGAGGTCCAAACTTTCAGCCCCATAGGTGATGATCAGAAAACTTAAGAACAAATGCTGAAGTGAACCCTGAAATAGATGGTCCAAAGAAACTTCTGGATCAGATGCTGTAGTGATCCCTTGAAAGTGGGTTTAAACCCTAGGAAACTATAAGAAAGAGATGAACCAAGAAACCCTATTTCTGTAGCCCTTAGGGCAATAGCTCTAGCCAAAAATTTCTAGAACACCTGTAGAAAAAATTTAGATCCAGAAACCCTAGTTCTGCAATTGTTAGGGCAATGCCACTAGCCGAAAATCTCCAAAACTTGTTGCTGAAAAATCAGATCTGGAAACCCTAGTTCCATAGTCACAAAAAAGTGGCATCACCATTCGAAAGTCCCCAAACTGTTGCTGAAAAATCATGTCTGAAACCCTTGTTTTGTAGTCACGAAAATAGTGAAGCTACCAGCCCATAGCTTGGGAACAACTGCTGAAAAAATTCTGAAATAAATCAGCCAGCCCTAATGCTGGGTGTACCAATCTTAATGGACAAGAACTTCGTAATTAGTGCAGAAAACAGGCTGAAACAGTCCTAATAAAGCACCTTTCCAGTGTGCAAATTACAATGAAACAACCCCTATATTCCTCTGGTTAGGGTTTCTTCTGCATGTCAAGTTTGATGACAGAAATATCAGCATTAATAGCCTAGAAAAAACCTTAAAAAAATACCGAAATGAGTAGGCAAAGTTCACACCTGCATTGATACCATGTTGAGATCACAACAAAAAGAGGGGATTGAATGGAACAAAAATGCTAACCCAAAGACCTGCAGTAAAAGGAGAAAAAACTGGCCACCAAAGAAGTGTGCTAGGGTTGAACCAAAAGTGCACTAGAGAGAGAAGGATGCCCAAGCATGAGCTTGCTATATGTGAGATGCACAAATGCACATAATGGAGAAAATATGCCAACCACAAGTGAACGACAAAGGTGCAGTGCCTGCAGGCTTCAAAACACTTGTATTAGCGAGTCTTAGCTCAATGATCTAAAATGTTGATTTACAAATGAGGTTTGAGTTTGTGTATTTAAATTTTATACAGAGATCAAGTAGGGCATCCTCCCAAAAGGGGTAATGGGCCCACATAAGTAGGGCACACTCCCCAAGAGGGTTATTGAGCTTACATATCCAAGTTGGCTAGGTCAGCCTTAGCCACACCTAGTAATACAATAAAATAATGAAGTATGGCCTGCCGCCTAACTATGATTGGAAGTACACTAATGATACATATGAATGGGCTATGGCCACATGACAGATTGCCCCAATAATTCCGACATCTGGTACATAGGAAAAATCGATGCACAAAATGTCTTGTCAGAAAGATTTCTTAGTGCAAATCTGTCCTTGCAGCAATCATCAATTTCTGTGTATTTTTTATCTTTCAAAGCAAAATATTGTGAAGGAAACCTAATCTTCATATTTACTTTTGACTGCATTCTTTTCTTGTTTTTCTGTTCAGGCCTATTTATATAAGTGGTTTTTGATTAGAGTGGTTAAAGACTGTCCTGAGAATGGCATCTTCAATGACGGAGTACAGGTAGCAGTTGGAGGCTACAGAGCATCAGAGTAAGGGTTCATAGGAAACCTTTTGGGTTTTCACTATACCATGTTGGTGTGCCTTTTCATTCTTTGATATCGTATTCCATATTCAATTTTATGTGGTTTCCATTGTTACAGTTTACTGGACTCTGAGAAATTTATAACGTCACCTATAGAATCCCGGATAGAGAAATGCAAGCTGAGGACGGTTGATGGACTTGATGTTCTCCTGATGGGTACAATAGATGATCAGTGCACTTATGACAATGGTTTTCCTTTCCAAGTATGGCAAATGATTCAAGTTTCTTTTTTCATTTTGGAGTACTTTGTTCTGATTACAGAATCTTTGTTCTAACTCGTATTTCATCAGGTAATCCATTTATTCATGCATGGTTTCCCATTTAACTGGAACCATATTGTCAATATATGCGAAGGGCGACCAAGTTCAAATATAGATCCATTGCTGGCTAGCAAAATGGAAGAATATGCAAGTAAGAAGTGCCTGGTGGTACAGGTTGATGACACAGGAACTGGCAAATTAAGTTCACTGGAACCAGAAGAAAACTTTTTCAAAGCTGTTTCTCCAAGGGAATCCTCAGTAAGATGTAGCAAGAGAGTAAGACGTGAATCCCAGCTTTCTAGATCACCGAAAGGATCTAAATGTGGCAAGTTAAGCACAGAGAGCAAGCCTAAAGTGCATTTTACATGTGTGGGATCACAGGAGAATTCAATCTTTTTGAAAGAATCAGAAGCTAACTTGTGTTTGGGTGCTTCCAATAAGTCTATAGAAAAGGATGGTTTAATACCACATCTCAATTCATCAGATATGGATATTCATGTACAAATAAACCAAGAAGATAAATCAACAGTTTTGGGCAGTGAATTAGGGAGGAAAAAACCTCTGAACTTCTCTGCATTTCACATAGTCAAAGAACCTGTTGAAAATGAGAAGAAAACTATGAAAGGTTATTATTTACGAAGCGCTAAGAGTACTGAACAGTTCAAGAAGCAGATTGACAATGGGACTTCCCTTGATGAAGCCAAATTCATAACAGCAACTATGAAGATAGGGGACACCAATGAAAACACTACTTCCGCCAGGTTCACTGATTCAGAGGGTGATGCTTGTCACAGACTTGACAACCAGGAAGTTGAGCAATCACTCCTGACCAATGAGCATTTGGAGCAATCAAGTTATATTTGTAGTCCACTAGAAGAACAAACACAGGAAATTCAGACTCCCATTTCAGAATTCACAGAGTCTGGTTACAAAATGAGAAGAGGGAGAGTAAGTGGTAAACTAAATACAAAGAAAAACAGTAGCAGGAATGCATTTCATCAGGCATCAAAAAACTTATTATGTGATGATGGTAGAGTGAAGGATGGTAGAGAAAGTAATTCTGATGGTAAAGATATGACTTACAGTGAAGAGTCACATCAGGAAATAATCCCTACAATGCCATTGCATGAAGTATCTAAAATCTACTCTCAGTTTCCATTGGATTCAGATTTTCTAGAATTTGGTAGTAAAAAAACTAGAACTGGGACAGATGGAAAGGGACAGGCTGAAGAAGACAATTTGGCAGATGTGGGTTTTGTAAAGTTGCAGAAAAATGTTTCATTTCATTCTGCACAAACTAAACCCTTTCCGCCTGGAAACAGTCACATAAATAACGATGTCATCAGAGCCGAGAAAGATGTGAACAAGTCAAAAACAAAGAGACAAGGAAGAGGGGAAAGAAGAACAGCTACAAGGCACACGAATCCATTTCCTGCACTTTTAGAGGGGCTTGTGTGTAGTGAGAAAATGAAGGATGATGCAAACCTGAAATTTGATGATATTGATGCAACTTCGAATGGTGATCCTAACTTGGTAGCTTGTGAAATTGATAATGATATGCTGGCAGAGCATGATACTGAAATTGGTGGAAACTGTCTAAAGGAAAATGTTGATAAGGATAAAGGCAGTCGGCAAACTCAAAAACATTGTACATTAAGAACCACTGACACTCCAACTAGTAAAAGGCGGTACTCACGTGCACAAGTAAGTTATGTATGTTATGCATATTATGGTTGGTTGCAGTTAGGAATCATTTGAATGTTGATCTACCTTTTTTTCTTAATAATTTTATGCAGATTCCACCCCCTCTGCCTCGTCGAGTACAAATAACACCTGAAGAGGTCTCCAAAGCTTTTGGCTTAAAAACTTCAAGATCTGGTAAAATTTCTGAAACTTTTCCCTGGATATTTTAAGTATCTATAAATGCTGTAATGCCTTATGACAAGTACAGGCAAGCATAACAAACTTGTATTTTATTTGAACATTTTGGAGGAGGACATCCTTTAGTATCATAATAAACATTGACTACTTACAGCACAAGCAATGGTTGTTAAATTTTATATGATGCAAAAATGTTCTGGCATAAACTTATGGATTTGACATATGATGAATCTTTATCAACGTCTTGTAATATTTTTATTAACTATGCACTGTAGCACTTGCTTTTGTTGGGATTGTAATCCTTTGACAACAATGTACAATTATTATCAAATATATTCATGTCCTGGGAACCTTTCCTAAACTCTCCTAGCACAACTTTATCCTTTCTTTTGGTCAATAAATAAAGTTTTGGTTAGTGTTCTTACATTAGTAAGTTGTATGCAGGGCGATTGCTTGTACCGCCACTGGCTCACTGGTGCAACCAAACGATTGCCTATGATTTGGTTAGTAGCTTTCTTTCTTATCACATTAAATAACTGATTTTAGTTACAATCAGGTTCTGCGTATCCCTTTATTCCTCGATTCTCTATCTTCTGAGTAAAAACTTGGTTTGCTTGACTTCACTTGATAATATTTGCTTTCGGTGTCTTAATGTTTGGAGATACTGTTTCTACAATCTTTTTCAATGTTGATTACAACTTGCCAAATGTAACACTGTTGTATATATGTATGACTAATAAAAGCCAGGTTGGTTGTTTTACTACTTGATATTTTTTGGCAATCTGGTTTATATTCAAATTTGTATTAACTTTTATATTTCAAAATGTTCGCATATAATTATGTCAAGAGCCCAATATCATAAACAACACATTTTTTAATGATTTCGTAGCCTTGGTTTTCATTTTGGTACGTTGAATAGCAGACTCTGGTGTTAGTAAATGGTTACTGGTATTTGACATCATTAATTAATGTGCTATTAACATTAAAAATGTAAGATCAATCATCACATCATGGAAATAAACATAATCCAATACACTAGCACATGACATCATATGATTGAAAAAAGTGTTTGATTGGTGCTTCATCCCCAAATATTCACTAGCAATTGTCCCAGAAGGTGCGAAGACACCCTTCGAAAAATGAGATTTAACATTTGTTCAATTTTCACATTCACATGTTGTTGAAAGGAAGCATATGGATTGCAAGACAAGACATGGTATTAGAGAAAGTGTGCAAACCGATGTTTTGTAACAGGATCCTATGTCAATGATAGAGTCTTTACACAAACACTGGCAATTTAAAATGTAAACAAGCCACATATACAAAGCATGTGACTACAACTTCTTTACTCTGCCCATCATTGACCAACTTGAGAAGAATGTATAACACCAACTATAAGACTATAGTTCAATATGAAGATCATACTGACAAAGAAATGTTCAAATGCACTTTGTGTTGTACAACAATCCACTGAGCTATCAAAGATTAGTCTAAGCTGAAAATAGGATTACCTTTCCACACCTTATCATTAACTTCCAAAATGATTATGTATCCACTTGTTATTTCCTCTGCTACACTTTTGAAAGACATAGACTTACAAATAAGCCACACAACAAATGGATGGATTAACACACCAATGAGCTAAGACAAGAAAACAAACACAAAGGCAATTAATTGTTACTTGTAATGACCCATGGTACTGAGCGATCTCAACTCGCACCTTGTTTCTCAACACTACATGATTTCTGTCTATACATTATAGATAAGATAAACAGTGGGGCAATCTGTAGATTCGATAATAGCAAACAATACAAAGATTTCTTGCAGATTTCTTTGGGTTGACTTTTGCAGGTTCGATGAGTTGACTTTTGCAGATTCATTGAGTGGATCACAATACAAAGAAATCTGTGAAGCTATTTGAAAGCTCATAATCAATAGCCACACCAATGTCATGAAATATTGAGATCATGGGCAATTGCGTCAGTAGCAATCGACACATTAAAATGAAATCTGACAAGAGTTTTCTCTAACTAATCACCATGCAAAGCTTTATAGTGGATGATCTAGCTGAAATTAATGTCACGCTATATGCATCACATTTCATAGAAATCCTTTTCAAAATAATGCATACGCTCAACACGGTGATGTGGGCAAAATAATGATAACTCTATACAATGTCAAAGAACGACCAAGGTAATAATGGTCTGAAAGTGCTGCATTTTTCAATTGATAACCACGCCTCTTCAATTGATCAGTGCGAAGACCATTACCATGGTGATATGCCTGCTAGGATTGTGTTGAATCCATACTTTAACCATAAGGCGTCTTCTGAACTCGCAAAATAATTCGGGCACGAAGGCCATAGAGCATTCATCAGGTGATTTCCTGTAGGTTTTTGGTAAGGATCTTGACGAACAATGAGGTTGTTTCTGGCTTGATTATGAAATCTCAAAGGATAGATCTATTGATTGCTTGACCTTTGGAGACAATCCCACTAGTCTTAATACCTCAGTGTGTTGGTGGAATTAGCATTGGTTCTTGCTATACTTGTGGCTTCAAGTGCCAACAATGATCAAGCTTGTAGTCATTGTGTGCTTTTAACTGTGCGAATGCCCACAGGAAAAGGGACAAGCAAAGTAGCTTTTATGCAAGCATCACAAGATCAAGAGTCATGTTGTCCAATGTCATTCCAATGTATGGCGTAGAGAGAGCAACCCCACACTTCTTTGAAAGATGTGATCCACTTGTCTTGGTCTTGTATAGAGGTATGCTTATCTTTACATGAGGTCTTGGATAGCTCAGGATGTGGTGTGCAAAGATTTTGGCCCATGATGTTGACTTGAGGGATGATGGAGTTAGGCAGACAACTTATGATGTAGGGTTATGCTTCTTTAGATACACATGTGGTCTTTATTCTTTGGAGGATCGAGATGCTGTGATAGCATATGTGACAATTCATTTTCAGGGGAAAATGGCTGATTCCAAGACTATAGCAGGTATAGATTTGGAGTGGGAGTCAACAGGTGTTGGCAAAAACACTTTCCGCATAAAGAGGGAGTGTTAGTTTTCGAGGTTACTTTGACTTTGGAGGATCGAAATGTTGTGATAGCATAGGTGACAATTCCTTTTCAGGGGACAATGGTTGATTCCAAGACTGTAGTAGGTTTAAATTTGTAGTGGGAGTCGACAAGTGTTGGTGAAAATACTTTCCTCATAAAGACAAAGTGTTAGCTTTCGAGGTTACTCCCAAGTGTTTACACCATAATTTGGGGTGCTTCATTAGGTTTGGGCTACATGTTGTATGATCAACCCTTGGATGGTCTATGATGGATTTGCACATTGGAGATGGTCCATGATGGATTTGCACTTTGGAGATGGCTTACTCAATGATTGCTTGACCTTAGTTGGGTTCTTGCATGACATTCTTCTATAAGGCATTGGAGATCTTCAAATAGCTTGGTAATGTTCTACATGCTAGCCACATGAAAATGTTGTGTGGTTGGAGAACGTCCTACTTTGGAGGAGGATCATTTTGCATCCTACAGGAGGGTGTTGGGCCCTAGACAACATGGGGTAGCTTGGATGCTTGCATGGAGGCCTGAAGTTGACATGGGGATGCCTCGGTTGCAACAATGTTAATGTAGGGGAAATGGACTTGGTGGAGTACATGTCTTAGGAGGTTTGTTCGAGTCATTGGAGGGTTGCAAGAGGAGTGTTGGACACACCTCGTGGAGCTCCCTTGCATTTGGAGCCTTGCTTGTGGACGATATCAACTTGGAGCTTTGTATTCTTGGAGTGTAGCGCTCCACATGTGTGAGTCTACATGTGTCTTTGTAGGTTGCTTGTAAGGGTGTAGACCCACATATGTATTGTTGTCCTCCCTTACCTCTCATATATATAGAGGAATGATAAAGTCCTTTGCATTCATTTCATTCTTGTTCATCTTGTTTTATATATGTGACTAGGAGCGAACTTGTCTTCCTCTCTCTCTTGGATCTTCTTTTGTACTTTATCTCTCTTGTCTTGGAGTGACTAGGGCTTCTTGAAGCATCATGAATACTAGAGTTAGGATTTGACCCCTTGGAGACTTGGAGATTAGGGTTTTGAGATGGAACCTAGGATGTAGTTATTGAAGTGAAGACGAAGAGGAGATGCCTTGCCTAGGCGGAAATGATTGTGTGATGCATGCTTGTTGGAGCTCCATGGTGTGAGATAGGGTTTTCATTGTTTTCCCTAGCTAGAGCCTAAGTCACACGGTTCGGGTTCGGGTTCGAGTTCGACAAGGATTAGGTTCGATTCGGGTTCGAATTTTCGGATGAGGTTCGACTATATATATATATATATATATATATATATACTTTAAAATGAGATATAACATAAAATAATAAGAAATGAACACCAATACACATATATGAATAACTTATCATGATAAAATCCAATCATCAATAGCTTTATTGAAATCTAAACTATAATCTACAACTGCAAATTGCCAAAAGAAGTTCAACATATTTTTCGACTTTAAAATTTAAAAGCTTCTAGATGTCCATAATGTCAAATACTTATAATTCCTAAAACAACTTCACAAAATTTAAAACATGATTATAATTTGAACATACAATATAACTACAAGTCTACAAATTGCAAAATGAAGTAGAACATATTCTTCAAATTT
This sequence comes from Picea engelmannii, assembly GCA_009831015.1. Lineage (NCBI taxonomy): Eukaryota > Viridiplantae > Streptophyta > Pinopsida > Pinales > Pinaceae > Picea > Picea engelmannii. The sequence continues at coordinate 65,740 of ML785530.1, read as the reverse complement.
CAAAATATAACTTAGGAAGTCCATAATATCAAGTATTTATAATCACTGAAATTGTTTCACAAAATTTAAAACTGTTGAAATTCTGAGGTCCTATGAGGCTGCCATCTAAGGTCTGTCCTTGACCTTAGTATGGCTCTAAGTTTCAAYTGTTTGGCTGTCTTCTTTTGCTGTTTTAGGACAGCAAACAGTCATGTTACTTTCTGCTCAATGTTTTATAGGTTAAGCGCTCTTTTAAGGTGCCCTTGCAAGTGTTTTCTTGTCTCAATGTTAGCACATGCAATATAACTTAAAACACATAACACTACCTCTAGATCTTGAACTTTAAAAATGCTGTTCTACACTTCTAAACATGCATAAATTTGACACAGGTATTTTTGGTCAACATGACCCTGGATAAAACCCCCCCGGGGAAAACCAGTTTGGGATATATGTCTATATAATTGTGATTAAAGCAAGAGATACAACAT
>ML785530.1:2688-23863 GCA_009831015.1 Picea engelmannii | reverse complement strand
TAAAGTTCACTTTACCACTTATAAAGTGACTTTATGAAAAAGACCCACTTTTAAGTTGTGGACCACATTCCTAGGTAAAAGTTTAAAAACCCATAGGAACCACTTGTCCAAGGTACAAATCTTCATTAAAATTCAACAGATTCTGCCAATTTTGCTGGGGTCGACTTCTCCTTCTGGATATGTGTCTGTTCAGTATATTATTATTAATTCTGTCCGACTTCTTCTCTTGGAGGCTAATAACCTAATATAAATTATCTTCTTGAGCTGACAAGGCTTCTAGGGTTATTAGCCAACTCATTAGCGTTTCTCTTGCTTCCCGAAGTCTTTTATTCTCGTCAGGTTCACACGTGGGGGTAAATACCTCCCGCAACTACCATAATATTAACAAAAGCTAGGGTGGGCCTCGTTGCCTTACTATCTTGAGCATCCGGTAGTCATTTCGCAATAGGAGGAGGAGGATTAAGGTTCAACACTTAGTTAGGGGGAGGGCAAATAAAATTTATCAAATCTTTAAACAACTCCTAACCACTTAGTCTCCTAGACAATCTTTACTTTGGCATATCCTTTGATGGTTGTTTAGAAGTATATTTTGCAAGCACATCTACTTTTATCAATCTTTTATGCTATCTTGTGGTTGATGATCTAAGTGTTAGATCTTTGAAGTTAGGTTTGAACATTTATCTTCCAAATATTTTATCTTTCAATCAATGCTCTTGTGGTGTGATTCAAGAAGAAGTTGCGCATCCCATTTGGAGGCATCAGCTTTTTGAGTCTTGAGTGCTTTAGTGGTTGTCATTGAAAAGCAGTCCAATAGAGTAAGTGCTATTGGGGCACGCTTGGCTTTATGTGAATGAGCTAAATGTTTTGATATCTTTTTCTCACATTTAAACATTTTTAATCTTGTCTATTTGTATCTTATGTAAGTATTGTGATATCTATCTTTATTGTTGTAAGTACTTGTATCTTTGTTGTGGATAGTTATGACTTTGTAATCATTGTAATCTTTTGTAATTGAACCCCCCTCAAAACTTAGTTGATGCCTTGCCCAACCTTTAGGCACTAGTCTTAGTTGGCTTAGGTAAGGGTTTGCTTGTCATAATCAATCTTGCACTTTGCATTTGCTGCCTTAGCATCATAGGGTAGTTTTTCCCCTTAACCTTTAACAAATTAAAACCAACTCCTAGAACTTCAAAGTTAAATCACATCTAGTAACTAGGGTCTACCCCCCTTGGCTTCCCTAGGAGTAAGCCTAGAAGGAAGAGGTTCCAGTCAAGGTGACAGTGTGGACTGTGAACCTAGGCATTGTGCCTCCAAGGACACATTAAGTGAGCTGGACTTTGCTCACGTTTGCAAGTGTGTATTAGGACGACAATAGGATCAACAATAGAGTAGAGTAGAGGTTGAGGACAACCGCCAAGGATTAAGCCGCGAGTTGGGTGGAGGATTAGCCGGTGGTTGTAGTCACCAACTAAAGAGAAGGAGCAAGCGGGACCGGGGATCGTGAGGCTGCTAGAACAATCACATCGAGGTCACGGCTCGGGCTGTGGCCAACAACCAACTGTCGGTAGATCCCGCACAGAGTTGAGGCACATAGTGGCAAACGTGGGCGAGCAACATGGAAGTTAACGTGAGACAAGTTGAGACAGATCCGTCGGACTGTAGTCATAGAGGAGGAGTCGCCGACGAATGAAGGAGATGTGGTGGTGGTCATTGAGTGGTCGTGGGGGTAGTGTAAGTCGCGCCGGGGAAATTTGTAGCCGTCGACAGAGGTATCAACGCGCACGAGGGTGGAGGCAATAACGAGGGGTTGAGCACCTGGAATAGGGGTGGCAGATCGGGCCACGGTAGATCGCTGATGAAGGCCGCACATGGAGGAGATATTGTGTAGCTGCCAGTGTGAAGGAGCCACCAGGAGTTGGAAGAGGAGCAGGTCACGCAAAGAAATCAGCCGCCGAGTGAGGGTGGCGACTGTAAAGGGGTCAAGTTAAGTCCAAGAGTGAGTCGTCAAGCGCTGGGAGACCAGGTCGGGCGTGGTTGTGGGCGTGTAGGAGTCCAGCCTTGGCAAGGAGGAACTGACTGATATCGCTGTGAAGTGCAAGCTTGAGTGAAAGGCAAGTAATCGGGTTGAGTATGGAGCTGGAGGTCGTGGCAGGAATGGCCAATAGCCACATTCGCCCGCTGAATTGTCGATAGAATAAGGTGCAGTGGGAGAGGGACTCAGCTGCCGAACAACAAGAGGCTGCGCATGGAAGAAGAGGGGGGTCGACTGAGGCAGTAGCCGCTGGTATAGTGGTTCGCTGCAGTGGTAGCAGAAGGGCGGCAGATGTAGAGAACAACTAGCCACCAACAAAGAAGATCCACGCGGAGGCAGGGCTGTGTTGGGGTGGACAAGTAAACAGAGGTAGGCAGAGAAGGTGTTATGAACATAAATATACATATAAAATATATATTTATAACATAATAATTAATTAATAAATAATAAGTATTAATAATGAAAGGACATGTCTCAAAGGACATGACTATTGGTTAAGGGCACCCCTGCGTGGGTATATAAACGAGCCCTCATTCTCAATTGTATCTCATCTTATCTATTCATATTTTATACATTATTCCTACATGGATTATTATGTTATATTCCAAGTATTTTGGATAATTCTTGTGTGAGGGAACTTTGTTTCCTTGTCGATTAATGATGTTTTGCGATTTAACTCTTCTTGTAAAGACTTCTTATCGTGCTTGAGCTTTTTAATCTGAGTTAATAAATCTTGATTATGTCGTCTTAATCATAAAAGTTCTTCCTTATTTTCATCCTTTAAGATTTTAATTTGTTCTAGTAAATTTTGATTAAGGTTCCTTAGGCAGGAGCTTTCATCCTTTTCTTCGGTTAATTTTTCTTTGAGACCTTGATTTTCTTGTTCCAACTTTTGAAAACACCGCTTCTTCTCCTTGGACTTCATGATTTTTGCAAGTAGTTTCTGATTATGATTTCTTAGGCGAGAAATCTCTTCGTCTTTTTCAATGATGATTTTGTCACATTCTTTATGTCGATCTTGCAACTTTTGTATTGACTTCTGGTTATCTTGAAAGATCATCTCTAATATGTCCTTCAAGTCTTTTGATGATGGAGCTTCTGAAATCGACTTCATTGTAATGTCGTGTAATGTGATTTTCTTCTTCTTATAAGAAAATGTCAAAAACTTTTTCCTTGTGTTGAAAACAAAGGTACCCAATATATCTACCCAAGTTGACCCTAGAATTATATCAACACTGTCTTGATACATTGATACCACATTGAATTGACCTACGAATTTGTAATCACCAATAGATAGTTGTAGGTTATTAATTTCGTATTTCTCATCGGAAAGACACATGTCATTTTCAATTATATTTGGTTCTAAAACCATTAATTTGTTTGCCAGGTCAACATTAATGTGATTTTTCCTAGCAGTCGGGCAAATAACGATGTTGATATTCCTTCCTTGAATAATCCCATTAACTTTTAATAAGGGATCCACATATTTTTAAGTATGAGGGAATCTTCCTCCTTCCATTTTGGAATTGTTCTTTTTATAAATTTAATTGAACTTGATTATTTTTTTATTTTTATTTCTATCACTTAATCTTAAAAATATCCTTTTAATAATTATAAGACTTAAGCTCCTTGACTTGATAGATATCTTTCTCTAATATTCCTTGATACGATACTCTTTTTATATACTTTAACAGACACTTTTTGTTAGCTTAGTAACCCTTTCTTTCTTTTCTTTCTATTCACTTTAACTTTTTGAAATATCACTTTATCCTTGTACTTTTAAATATTATTTAATACCTTCTTTTTTTTTCTCTTTTTGTGGATATCTCTAATTCCACAATTTAAATAAACAAATGAAGCTTATCTTGCAACTTTCCAATATAACTCTTTTAATAATCTTTTCATAAAGTTGAACTTAGGAATGGAAAATAAAAGAGTTAATATACTTCCGCCGCATGCTTTTTCCTTTGTATCTTTTTTTTTTATAATATAATACCTTTTTGAAATATCACTTTATCCTTGTACTTTTAAATATTATTTAATACCTTTTTTTTTTGTCCTTTTGTGGATATCTCTAATTCCACAATTTAAATAAATAAACAAATGAAGCTTATCTTGCAACTTTCCAATATAACTCTTTTAATAATCTTTTCATAAAGTTGAACTTAGGAATGGAAATAAAAGAGTTAATATACTTCCATCGTATGATTTTTCCTTTGTATCTTTTTTTTTTATAATATATAATGGACTTTGGAATAAAGTATTTTTTCTGATTTCGTAAGTGACCCTTCCTCTAATAAAAAACTTATATATATAAAATACTTTTATATCCTTTTATTAGTCAACCTGACCCTTGACGTACGGATATGTATGGACGCGTCCAATGAAATCCGTAAAAATCGTTGCATGTATGGATTTGTTTTTCCAAAAATCATATGGACCTCCAATTAGTTGACAGGCCGTATGGACTGGCAATGTAGACAGCTGACGACACAACATAAATGGTGTACGAACAATGGTACGGCAGAATTTGGGGCTGCACAAAATGGATTTGTGTTGTACGGACAGTATCCGTGAGGTACGGTTCAGCAAATAAATTTTATTTTGTTTCTTGTACGGATTGCAAACAACCGTGAGTGAAAAATCGCTGGTACAACATGTACGATGGTCAATAGAAGAAATATTTAGCGGTTGTTCTTGTTATTGATTCTCTTAATTATGGTCCCTTTGCTACTTTTAATAATTAAATCGATGATTATAATGCTAGAATCGTAGCTATTTACTTTTTTTTTCCTCAAATTGCAGGGAGTAGACTTCTTCTTCACTAGAATTTCTGATTTCCGAATTCGATTTTCTCGATTTGCAACAGACAGTTTATCTCCTCAACAGAATTTTGGACTTCAATTTTTTTTTGTTTTGTTTTTTTGTATGGGTTCTTTTTATAACAAAATTTCTGATATATATATTGTTCTTGATTTCTTGGCAGCGAAATGTTCTTCAACAGAATCCTGAGTTTTATATGGCCAAAGGCCTGAATTGGTCAAAGATCGAAGTTCCTAAGAACTTGAAAATTTGAATGGCCAAAGGCCTGAATTGGTCAAAGATCGAAGTTCCTAAGAACTTGAAAATTTGAATGGCCAAAGGCTTGGTTGGTGGTCCAAGACCAAATTTCTCAGAGAAACTCTGAAATGATGGGGTTGGCCAAAAGCCGGATCAAACAAGGTTTGATAAAAACTTAGTGGCTAAAGGCCAGAACCAAAAACGCAGCTCTGATACCAAATGAGACGAACAAAGTTCACTCACACAAGAATTATCCAAAATACCTGGAATATAACATAATAATCCATGTAGGAATAATATATAAAATATGAATAGATGAGATGAGATACAATTGAGAATGAGGGCTCGTTTATATACCCACGCAAGGGTGCCCTTAACCAATAGTCATGTCTTTTGAGACATGTCCTTTCATTATTAATAGTTATTATTTATTAATTAATTATTTTGTTACGAATATCTATTTTATATGTATATTTATGTTCATAACAGAAGGTAGCTGAAGGTTCAACTGCCAGGGGAACAATAGTTGCAGGCCGCCAAAATAGCCGTAGCCGCTATGCCAACCCACAATCGCCGAGGCTAGCCAACAGCCAACGAGGGTTGCATTAAATGCCACGCACACTGCAACCAAACAACAAGCCACCAACGATTTCGACAAGTAGGCAGTGAGCTTAGGCAGAGCTCAGGAAAACCTTTGGCAAGGGTGTCGACAGGTAGAAGGAAACTATGTAGGCAGGCCAAGAGCCAGCTTAGGCAGGAGCATCGACAGGTGAGCTGGCAGGCAGGTCTGAGACAAGGCAATAGATTCATGGTAGGAGAAACTGTGTCAGTGGACCCAACACCACATGCAAGGTTGCCAAGGGGGTAGGCTGCAGGAAGAGAAGTCGAGATTGCTAACAGAGGTATCGAGTGGGCAAGTCTCAGATCTGAGGAAAAGTCATTGTGTGCAGTGCTGAGATGGCCTCAGGGCTGAGGTGTGAGGATTGTCGGGAAAGTGCCTCTAGCGAATTCAATGGAAGATGAGATCAACTAAGAACAGGAAATTGTGGAGTATCACAGTAATTGTGATCCGAAGTGTTCTGTTGACATGGGGGTTCTCAGTTTTGGGTAGGAGTTATCAGATGTTATGGGATCTGGGAGGGATCTCAAAATAAAGCAGCAACAGGAGCCTGCAGGGTGCTCTAGTGCAGAGGGAGCTGGCCACTCAAAGTATAGAGGGAGCAAATCCAGAGGGAGCAACTGGCAGTTTCAGTGTAGGACATTCGGATCCAGACAGAGCAGGATTTCCAGATGCAGAGGGAGCAACAACAACTCAAGATGTTGATCATGGAGGAGGTAGCTCCAGTGGCAGTACCTCCCTCGCTAAGAGGGACTGTTAGAGTTTGTAGCTCGGGAAAGTACTTCCACCCTAGGGGTGTCTAGTAGTGTGGAAGGGGCCCGCTTTATGTCTAGACAACATAATGTTGGTGGGGATCACTTAAGTCAGCTTGAGATTAAGTCACAACCGTTGGATGTGACTTAAGTTGTCTCAATGCTTGATTAAGTCCCCACCATTAGATCTAGGTCTTGGGAAGAAAATCTAAGGGCTAGAAATGCACGACAGAGAGGATATGGTTATAATATACTTAGAGAGCCTCATTTCACAAGCATCTCAGAGTAGAGTGAGCTAGCTAAGAGAGATGAAGCACTTAGGTGAGATCTAGGGCCGAGTTGGGCCTAGTTATCTAGGAGGCCGAGTGAGGGCTACCAAGGGAAGGCTGAAGGACAGTCAATCTAGGGCAACTAAGTTGAGCTGTTAAGGGAGTCTATCAAGGGTCGAGTTAGGGACTAGACAGAGTTCTTTCGAGAGTGCACGGAGAGGTTATTGGTTCATATTTGGAGAGTTTAGGCCGAGGAACTACACCTGTAATGTATTTGTAAAAGCCTGCTATAAATAAAAGAAGAACAAAGTCTTAGTGGGGTTTCCAGGGTAAAATACTTGTCTTAGTATGTGGTTGTTATTTATCTTTCGTTGTGCATGTTTTATCTTGAACGTGTGTTATTAATGTATGAATGTTCAGATCTGAGAATGTCTGAAGAAGACATTCATGAGAACTTAATAATCTAAGATTTCAAGCTAAATTTTAAAACAGCGCACGCGTTCGGTGGGTGTCAAGGAAGGCCTTACACCAACCGATATAAATTATTTAGTGAGCTGTGTTACCCCTCAGCCTAGGGGTAACTAAGGAGATGATGTCTCGAGGCTTGCAGGAAGAAGACATGGAGTGTCGAGAGCTAGATGATCAACTGGGCTCACAGATCCCCTCCTCTCCACCACACATCACCATTCATCGTCTGCAGCATAACAACGTCCGCCACACCAACATGGCCTAGAAAGCACTGTTATCCCCTAGCCTAGGGATAACTAAGGAGATCACGTCTCAAGGCCCACAGGTCCTAGACATGGAGTACCAAGAGCCAGACGACTTGGGCATGGCCTCGGAGGGCCCCTCTTTTCATCAGTGCAGTCCACTTATCACTAACAGCAGTATCCATCCCACTAGCCTGGTCCTGGAGTAACGGTGGGTCTTGCTCCATGAGGTAATGAGTTCAGGTATCATGGTATGTATCACTCTGATTTTTGAAGCAATTCAATATGTTATATTGAATCCTTCTTCATTTCATGATGTTTGCTTGGAAATTATGCTCTTTGCCTCATTCATACTTGGAGGGGTGACAGGGTGCCCTAATAATTTGATTTCCCTTTAGGATGGGTTGCTACTGGGTGGATCTGTGAAAGGTCATCGTCCGTTCCCTCCATACTTACCATTTTCCATCTTTATTCCTTTCATCTCACCTATCCTTGTTTGGGCATTGGGATTGGCTACACTAGGAAGGGTTGTACCTTACCTCGTGGGAAGAAGGGGCTAAAGGACCAGAGGGTAAAAGTAACTGGCAAGAGTTAAAAGTCAATGTTGAAACCTTCTAGATGCTTCGCCCAGGGATCCCCGAGAAAGCAGTGAAAAGCTTCTCAATAAGAAAAGGGGACCCATAAGATAACATAAACACTCAAGGTATTAGTTGATGGATAGGGGGTCTCATCACGAGCCAACCTATTATGACCATGGGCATGTAGCGGTATGACGCTACCATCTATCTGGTCACCAAACCAGGGTAGTGGTTCTTGGTGGCAAAGCCAAGAGAAAAGGGGTCTCATCACGAGCGAGCCTTCTCATGTCCATGAAATGTTTGTGGATAGCGCTGTCACCTCTGGTCATCAAGCCAAGACAGTGGCCCTCAACTATTCCTTTGAAGCACAAGAGCAAAAGATTAAAAGAGATAAAGCTAAGAGTAAAAGGCAATGCATGGGCTAGGAAACAATTGCATTTATGATAAGGTGCAACTCACCCTCTACAAAGGCACCCACAGGTAAGACTTTACATTTCCCTGTTATTACATGCACCCCATGCCCAAACATCTACTCCATGCCACCTCATACACTTACATGACCTGGATTAGACCCCACCTGGGAAACATCCCAAACTTGAGAGAGGTTAGCGCAATAGGACACCCCAAGACCTTCTCCAAACCTAACTTGTCGAATTGCATAACGTCTTTGAGCATTTGTTTGGGTTAAGCGGGGTTTGATTCACATGTTTGGGTAACTTAATTATTGGATGTGATTTACATGCTACGATCCTTGTGACTTATGAACCCCTGGAGGGTGTACTTGTTGTTGCTGTAGGACCTTTCTCAGTGGACAGGTACACATGAGGGAATGATTAGGTCGGACCTTCATGGGTGCTTAAAGCCCACAAATGGATGCTGAAACCCCAACCAGGGGTAAGAAGAAATTGAAGACTTGCATTGGGAGAAAGAAGGACGTTGCCTTTGGAGGCACCATGGCAGACCTAGACCCAGGGGACCTTGCTCTTCCCACATGGACATTATCCCTTGAGGGCCCTGGACGTCACCATCATGGCCCTAGATGTCACCTAGAGCTAGGGTTTCATTTTTGGAGGCATTTGTGAGCCTGGTGGCATGTATGGGCATCATTTGGGGCTTTTGGAGGCCAAGCGCCCCACTTTTCCAGCCCAACATTTCACTTATGGGGCTCCATGTCACCCTAGAGGGGCATGACGTCACCCTTGGAGGTGTTTCTAGATGCAAATTAATTTTATTTATGTCAAAATTGAATTTTGTTGTAAATTGGCCAGGTCGGCCTTGTTTTTGACCTGAAAATTAATTAAAGATCAAAGTTTTGTATAAATAAACATAAAGTACTCTCATTTTTACATCACAACTTGTCATACAAGACAAGAGTTCTGAAATTTGCGCCCTAGTGAGGGCTATAGGCTGAAATTGTGAGGCACACTCTTGTATAAGGTTTTTTTTTGCAACTTGGATCAATCTTGAAAGTTTTTTTGGTGATCTTGCATGGTATTCTCATGATTATTCTTGGTGCAAGAAAGTAAAATCTGCATTTTTGTCATCTATTGAATGGTTTGTTGTATGGTTTTATTTGCTCATACAAGATTATGAAATTGCATAGTATACTTAATGCTTGAAGTAAGGAACTTAAATTGCTACTTTCTTACTTTCTATTTGCCAAGCTTTTCATTGAATTGATCTAGTAACTAGTGAAACCCTAGAGCCCTAAATTGCTAGCACTCTAAGGATTTTGACTTAGTTATCTTTGCATAAGTTTTACTCCATAAAAAGCCTAAGGAGAACAAGACGCTAGGGCCTAGAATTGCCTACACCCTAGCATCTTGTCTCTTGAGATCAATGCATAGGGGGACTTAAGTTACTACTTCTCCTATGCATTTTCCCTCTTAGACTTTTGTGCATTATCATAAATTGATTTGCAGCCTTAGAAGAAGCCATCCACTTTGACTCCATAAGCCCTAAAAGGCACTAGTTCTTGCTTCTCTCTTGTTGAAGGATTGATCAAACACTCAAACACTTTTCTCCTAAGCTTTTACTAACTATCTCTAACCCTAGTTTAACCTAGATCGCTAACTTATTTGCTGCTGTTATAAATGTTTGCTAGAACCATCTAATTACAACAAATTTTCTGCATACTCAACATTAATTGCTAGCTAATCATTTCAGAAATTGCTTGTGACAAGTTATTATCATTCTACATAGTTAATGCTATCTTTTCATTGTCTTTTCAAGCTTTTCTGAGGAGTATTTGTTGCAGTTGTTACATTTTATCAATTGCTGTTGTAAACTTATTGACTGCTGCAATTTCATATCCGCTAGCTCTTATTGTCATTGTCTCTTGTCTAATGAGGTATTATTATCATATTTGTACTTGGGATTATTGTATATGCATGCTATATTGTCTTGTTCTGGGCAGGTACATCAAGCACTTCATCAACCTCAATTTTTAGACACGGACTTAGTGGCTTTGGTAACTAGTGAGAGGGGGGAATATATCTTGACCATAACCCTAATTTTCTAGCCCTTTAGGTTACCGGGGATTTCCTATTAAGGTGACAGTGATAGGATATCTTGTTTGTTACGCCAATCTCCCTTACTTGCCTTGGGCTTTGGGCAAGTACAGATTGTGCGATAACAAGGACAACAGGTCTTGCTTCATGAGGTAACAAGTCCAGTCTCATGGGAAGTGTCACTTTAATAACTGAAGCATTTGAGCATGTAGCAAAGGGTCCTTTCTTGATTATGGAACATTTGCTTGGAAATTATACCTTTTGCCTTATTTCACCTTGATGGTTGACATGGTTTCCTAGTAAGTGGGTCACTCTCGGGAAAAGGGTTGCTACTGGGGTCTCCTTGAAGGGTCATCGTACCATTCCCGCTCATACTTACCACCTCCACACCTTTTCGCCTTTGTTTCCTCATCTTTTGGGTTTTTCTGAGTTCATTGACCCCAAGAAGGGTTTGTACCTCATTTCATGGGAAGAAGGGGCTGAAGGCCTAAAGGTGTTGTAGCTAGCATAGTAAAAGTCAAAATCCATAATCTATCTTTCTAGATGCTCGCCCTAAGGTCCTGAGAGCAATGAAACACTTCTCCATAAAAATGAAGGACCTTTAAGAACAATATGAATAAAAATGTCCTGTTTGATGGGGGAATGCATTGCGGTGTTTTTTAATTTCCAGTCCATATGGCACTCAATGTGTTCTAACTTTAAGTGGCATTGCGGTGCCCTTTTACATTCCATTGCACATAACACTCAATGTTCGTACCATAAAAAAATGAAATGCAAATAAAGGGCTTGGAAAAATGTTGCATTGCAAATGAAGGGATGCAACGCACCCTCCGCAAAGGCTCCTATAAATGAGACAATATGAGCCCTTGATATGTCGAGAACCCCATGCCCAAAAGTACTACCCCAATCCACTTCATACTCACTACATGACTTAGAGAGGGTCTTCTTGGAAAACATTCCTTGACTTGGGGATTGGTCTACCCAATAGGGCACCATGACAACCCTCCCATGCCTAAAATTGGCAAAACTTATAAGGTCTTTGAGCATTTGTTTAGTTTGAAAAAGGGGGGATTTTATGCACATGTTTGGGGGGTTCTTTTATTAAATGTGGCTTACTTGACATGATATAGGTGATTTGTGGACCCTTGGAGGGCGTATTTGTTTGTCCTTGTAGGACCTTGCTCGGTGAAAGCTATTCACGGAGGAACTAAGCCACTTGGACCTCCATAGGGGCTTGAAAGCCCATTGATTGGATGAAGCGCCCCACTCATTGGAGGCCTTGGAAGATGAACGTTGCACTTGGGAAGGTGACTTTAGCACTTGAACGATGCTTGGAACCATGAAGGAAGGATCGCATCACCCTTCTATGCCCAAACCTCCCTCTTGGGAGGCATGATGTCACATTAATGATGGAACGTTTGGCATGTTTCACACATTTGGTGATGTTGTGGTCTCGAAGCCCCACTCTGTTGCTTGATTTGGGGATGATGTTGCACTCTTCTAGCTTGATGTCCTAGCCTTTGGAGGATTTTCCATCGCACGTGCCACCTTGGAGAGGTATTTTATGGGCTAACGTCCCATCATTTGATTATTTTTGGTCATTTTGTAGCCTATGTCGGCAAAAAGGCAAAACAATTTGCTAATTTAGCTTTGTAACTTATGTTTTAGCCTAAAATTATGGATTTAATTAATAATAATAATAATAATCTATTTTTAAGGTCACGGCCAAGCCACACCAGATTGGTGTATGAGACCCCCTTGTTTGTGGGACAAGGGACCCTCCTCTGCCCAACGATTTGACTGGTAAAGTCTACGGAGGTATACATACACTACCCCCCTCTGGATTTGAACTTGTGACCTCTTAAGAGGAAACACATGTTCTTAACCATTAGGCCCACTCATGGGCAAACTAGGGCTTGGGTTTCTTTGTATAAATATGAGGCAAGTCACTTGTCACAAATCAGAACTCATCCCTTGGAAAAATACTCTTGGACTGAAATTTTGGCCCTCTTGGGCAATTCGCTATCTCTCTTTTCTTGTCAAAATGGATGCAACACTTGTTGCTTCGAGCATTAAAGGCTAGCAACTTCTCTTGTTGGTGTTTCTTTGGCAATTTGTGGATGATATCTTGGTAGTAAAGGTTTCTTGCATGCTATCTCTTGGATCTTGGTGAGTAATTTCTGCAATATTATTGTCATCTTGCTTGTTAAATTCAAGAAATATATATAAAACCCTAGGAGGAGTAAAATGGCTTACACTCTCCACCGAGACTTATTTCGTCTTTGCTATTGAAGGGCTATAAGGCTTGCAACAAGAAGTGAGAGGGTTTACACCCTTGTTGCAAGGCTTAGCTAGGGTTTATTTTTCTAGGAAGTAAGAGGATTTACAGCTGTAGAGAAACTTTCAAATCCGAGTTCATCTTGGATTTTAAGGTAGACGATTTGGAAGGATTGTTATTGGGTTTTGTAAGGGTTTAACTCTCAACAAAGATCTCTTCTTCTTTGTTTAACTTGCCTTCCACATAAGAGACTCCATTCACCCAATAACAAGGCACTAGTATTTTGATTTGGAGATTGTTAATTGTTGCATTGGTAAACGTGAAAATTGTGTTAAATTTAATGTTGTTATTAGGTTATTTGCAATTTACTAGAGCATTCAATGCATTTCCAAAACAACAACATAAAGAGGATCACTGAAAGAAACACAATCACAAGGTACGTAGCATTTTTGTAAATTTTCAGACCCCAACCCAGTTTCTGTCTCGCTGATTTTTCAGCCAATGTTTAATGCCCAAACCCAGATTTATAACAACCAATTAAACTCAGTAAAAAATAATTTTCAGAACTGAAACATTAGGATTCTGAACATTGTTTATAACGTAGAAATAAAATATCAGCAACACATAAACTCAAAAAAATATTAACAAAGTGATTTTCGGTCTAACAGCGACCCTGGAAAAACCCACAAGGGGAAAACCAGTGAGAGAGGGAGTTTTTATTATTTAGGATCTTCAGAGAAATTCTGTTACAGCATATTCATCTTCATAAATTTTAAATGACAAACTTATCTCGATAATCGTGCCAAGTCTTCACACAGGAAAATGAGCCAAACTCCTCAAAACTCTTTCCAGAATTTTCTGCAATAAATTACAGGTTTGCTCCTCGATTTCTGTGCCTCCAAATGGCTGTACGGTTGCCTTGTACGGCTGTACGGACTGATAAATCCGTATCATACAGACATAATTAAATGCTGTTTTGTTCCTCGATTTTCGTGCACACAAAAGATTGTATGGACCTCGAAATCTGTGCTGTACGGCCTCCTGAGTATGTTGAACCTCTTGCCTCGATTTCTGTGCTAGTTAGAAGCCTTGGGATGCGTGCCATAGCTTTGCAAAAATGGCCTCTTCTCAAGCTTGAAAGTGCTCTCTCTCAAATGTCTCAACAACCAACTCAATGGTGCGCCCCCTTATCCTAATCGACCTCATGAGGGAAGGTGAAAAGTCTCTTCATCCAATAATGGAGGTTAGATGGGATCAACGGTGGAAATTAAATCACTTTATCCACCCACTTTCCCTAAGTCTCAAAAAGTCACCTTTTAATTTGCATCTCACAAATTAAATGACTAGGGCCCACATTAGGCACTTTCTCACCCCTTAGGCGCCTAGGTGATGAGAAACACTTGCCCAGGTACTTTTTAATTAAATTTTTAACACTCCCTCTTACCGAGGAAAGTGTTACTCACCACTCCAAGCTTGTCCCTGAAAAATACAAACTTGCCTCTGCCCAATGCCTTGGTGAGTATGTCTGCAACCTGCTCCTCTGTAGATATGTACTGTAGGTCCACAACTCCTCTCTGAACATAGTCACAGATGAAGTGATAACGAATCTCGATATGCTTAGACTTGTCATGAAAAACTGGATTCTCCGAGAGTTTAATGCAACTCTGATTATCATAGTAAATCACGGTAGGCCTCAGCTGCACACCGAACAATCCCACCAGCAACTTGCGAAGCCAAAGGGCCTCACAATTGGCCTGAATGGCTGCCATATATTCAGCCTCTGCAGAACTCAAAGCCACTGACTTTTGCTTCCGACTGAACCAAGACACAACTGCTGAGCCCAATCCGAAACAACACCCTGAAGTATTCTTCCTGTCACTGACACATCCTGCCCAATCTGAATCTGTATAGCCAACCAGATGAACTCCATCTCCTCTCTGATAGTCCAGACCATAGTCTACCATACCACAAAGATACCTGAGCACATGTTTTGCTGCCACCCAGTGCATTCTCCTAGGCTCCAACATGAACTAACTGAGATTGTTGACATCAAAACAAATATCTGGCTTGGTATTGACCAAATACATCAATGACCCGATCAACTGACGATACAAAGTGGAATCCGCCAACTGTGACTCAGAAGAATGAAGCTTCTTCCACTTGGTAATCATAGGAGTGGTCATGGGCCTACAATCCTCCATCTGAAATCTCCTCAGAATGTCACACACATACTTCCCCTGTCCCAGGAAGATGTGTCCAGGCTCTTGCCAAACCTCCAATCCCAAAAAATACTGCATCAATCCAATGTCAGTCATCTTGAACTTTGAAGCAAGGCTCTCCTTGCAGCTACTGATGAGTCTCTCTGCCCCTGTAATGAAAATATCATCCACATATAGCAAGAGAATGAGAGGATCCTCTCCAACCACAATGAAGTATAGGTTGGGATCCGCCTCACTCTTCTCAAAGCCCAACTGCTGCAAATAGGCATCAATCCTCGAATACCAAGCTCCGGGAGCTTGTTTCAGCCCATACAATGCCTTTTTTCAGTCTACACACATGAGACTCTCTCCCATGCACCTCAAAGCCCAATGGTTGCTCAATATATACCTCCTCCTGTATAAGACCATTCAAAAATGCGGTCTTCACATCCATTTGGTGGATCTTCCAACCCATCTCTCCTGCAATGGATATCATTGCCCTGATCGAAGTGTATCTAGCAACCGACGCAAAGGTCTCATCATAGTCGACTCCCTCAACCTTTGAAAACCCCCGAGCCACAAAGCGAGCTTTATACTTCTCAATGCTGCTATCTGCAGCATGCTTGAGTTTATAGAGCCATTTGGAAGTCACCACTGACTTCCCCTCAGGTCTAGGAACAACTTCCCAGATATCGTTCTTCATAATGGAATTGTACTCTTCCATCATGGCATCTCTCCAAACCTGTCTACCATAAGCCTCCTCAAAAGTGGAGGGCTCAGAGTCCCGAATATTGCTCACCATCGCGATGTAGCTGCAAAACCTCTCGGGAGGTTTACTCTCCCTCACTGCCTGTCTGGGATTCCCCATTGAACCCTGTGCCTCCCTCAAAGTATCCTGAAGCCAATTGGGCTTCCTCCTCTTTGAAGTAGTGTCCCGTGGAGGGGACTCTCCCTGCTCAACCCCATCTCCTGAAGATAGTGATCCTGAAGTAGACTCTGGAGTACCCGATCCTGAAACCTGTGGACCAATAGCCTGCGAACCTGAACCTTGTGGCCATGTCACCTGTGAACCTGTAGTCACCGAAACTGGTGGCCCCGAACTTTGTGTCACTGTAGTCTGCTGCGGACTCACCTGAATCCGAGGTAAAGACTGCTCACCCCTCTTTGTCCCTCTAGACTTCCTAAAGGCTCCGTCCTCCTCAAATTTGACATCCCTCCTCAAGACAGTCTTCCTCAAGGAAGGAAGGTATATACGGAAAGCCTTTGAAGAAGCCTTTGAAGGGACATATGAATAAGTGATGCACCCAAAAATCTGAAAGTGCCCCACCTCAGGCTTCTTCCCAGAAAAAACCTCCTCAGGAGTCATGCTCCCCATAGCCTTGTGAGGACTCTTGTTTTGCAGATAAACTGTAGTGTAGCATGCCTCAACCCATAGAAATAGTGGCAGCCCTTGATCATGTAGCATGGCTCTCACAGCCCCAACAATGGCCCCGTTCTTCCTCTCTGCAACCCCATTCTGCTGGGGGTTGTGAGTAACAATTAACTCTCTCCTGATGCCCTCTTCTGCACAGAAGTCCATGAACTCCTTGGAGGTATACTCACCCCCATTGTCTATCCTCAGAACTCTGATTTTTTTCCCTGTCTGGTTCTCCACAAGAGCTTTGAACTCTTGGAACCGACTGAAGACTTGTCCTTTGGTCTTCATGAAGAAAATCCAAGACTTCCGTGAGAAGTCATCAATGAATATAACATAGTATAGAAAACTAGTCAACGATGCTGAAGACATCGGGCCACATACATCTGAATGAATAAGATCAAGAATCCCTGCTGCTCTACTGTCACTGCTAGGAAAAACAGTCTTTGGTGTACTTTCCCAAAGCACACCCCTTGCACAACTCATGGTGCTCTGAACTGAAATCTGGAACTCCAGTCACCAACTCCCTCAGTACTCTCAAAGCTCCATGGTGCAAATGTGCCATCCTCCTATGCCATAGCTCACATAGGTCACTGCTGCTGGTAGTATGAATCAATGCTCTCGCTGGCTGGAACATAAGCTTGTACAACTTCTCATGTCTAGTCCCAATCACTTTGGCCGAAGTGATACTAGACCCCTTTGGGTAAAGGAGCAACTGCCCATCACGGAACAAGACCTCATAGCCCCTCTCCTCAATAGCAGAAACTGACACTAATTTCTTCTTCAAGCCTGGAACATATAGAACCTCTGTCAAAGACATGGGAGGCAAAGACTCCCTCTGAAATGATACAGTCCCACAACCAACTGCCTTGACCACCTGATCATCTCCAGGCACCACCTCAACATCTCCAATCTGTGTAAGGTTTGTCAAGTGCTCACGAACCCCTGTCATATGGCGAGAGGCACCACTGTCAATATACCACATATCTGAATGAGTGGTCCTTGTGGATAAACACACAACCAAGGAAAATTCCTTGTCGAATTTGGTGGAAAACTCTTCCACCGCTGCTGTTTGTCTCTTCTTCTTGTTAGGACACTGACCTGCATAGTGCCCAAACTTGTGGCATGCAAAGCACTTGACTTTGCTCATGTCTTTCTTCCCTTCACCCTTGGGTTTGTTACCACCCTTAGGACCCTTTTTGAATTTCTTCTTGCTGTTGGCAGCAAGAGCCGCATTCTCCTCATCATGACCCGTGGATGAACTGCCATGTACGTAACCTCTCCGGGTCTCCTCCTGAACAAAGTCATCCCAAAGACGTTCCCAATTGGGAAGCTTCTCCCTAGCAACAATGCCCTAAAAAAAAATAGCCCATTGTTTGGAAACTCCATTCAATGCTGTTCTCACAAGCTCACTGTCAACTATGGCCTCCCCCACAGCTCCAAGCTCATCTCTCACCTGTGTCAATCTAGTAAGGTATGTGACCACATTTTCAGCCTTGGTCATTTTTATGCTCTTCAGTTTTTCCCTCAAAACCATCTTCCGGTTCTCATTTGTACTCTGGTACAATTTTGTCAAAGACTCCCACATCTCATAGGCATTGGACTTCCCCGTCAAGTGAGGAATCAAATGGTTTTTGATGGCATCAAGAATAATCCTTTTAGCCTTGATACTCTTCTTAGTGTAAGCTGTAAGAAAAGTAGCATCAGTAGGTACCACCACAAGATGTGTTTCGGTATTTTCCACAATGTCTCACAACTCATTTTCTTGCAACAGCAAGATCATCCTCTCCTTCCAAGCACCAAAGTTTGCTGCCCCATCAAGTCTGTTCTCAACTCTCAAACCTGTAGCCATTGACCCCTTTCTACTGAAAATGACAAATTCAAAATTCTGCCTTGTGAAGTGACTACTGTCCCAACTTTCTGACTTGCTGAAATATTTCTACTTCTCTCAACTTAGCTCTGATACCATGTAAAGTTTCAGACCCCAACCCAGTTTCAGTCTCGCTGATTTTTCAGCCAATGTTTAATGCCCAAACCCAGATTTATAACAACGAATTAAACTCAGCAAAAAATAATTTTCAGAACTGAAACATGAGGATTCTGAACATCGTTTATAATGCAGAAATAAAATATCAGCAGCACATAAACTCAAAAAAATATTAACACAATGATTTTCGGTCTAACAGCGACCCTGGAAAAACCCACAAGGGAAAAACCAGTGAGAGAGGGAGTTTTTATTATTTAGGAGCTTCAGAGAAATTCTATTACAACATGTTCATCTTTAGAAATTTTAAATGACAAACTTATCTCGATAATCGTGCCAAGTCTTCACAGAAAAATGAGCCAAACTCCTCAAAACTCTTTCCAGAATTTTTTGTAATAAATTACAGGTCTGCTCCTCGATTTCTGTGCCTCCAAATGGCTGTACGACTGCCTTGAAATTTGTGCCAACAACTACAACAGATTTTTGGGTGTATTAATGACTGTACAACCTCCTTGAAAACCGTGCCAAACTTTCTAGAACTCCCACACAACAACCTGCCTCGATTTCTGTGCCAAGAAGTGTCTGTACTGACATGTACATAATCCGTACGGTAAGGCCTGTGTACGACCAACTATCCCTCCTCGAAAACTATGCCAAAGTACGACTGTACGAACTGATAAATCCATACCATATGGACATAATTAAATGCTGTTCTGTTCCTCGATTTCTGTGCACACAAAAGACTGTATGGACCTCGAAATCCGTGTTGTATGGCCTCCTGAGTATGCTGAACCTCTTGCCTCGATCTCTGTGCTAGTTAGTAGCCTTGGGATGCGTGCCCTAGCTCTGCAAAAATGGAGTCTTCTCAAGCTCGAAAATGCTCTCTTGCTCTCTCTCAAATGTCTCAACAACCAACTCAATGGTGCGCCCCCTTACCCTAATCGACCTCATGAGGGAAGGTGAAAAGTCTCTTCATTCAACGGTGGAGGTTAGATGAGATCAACGATGGAAATTAAATCACTTTATCCACCCACTTTCCTTAAGTCTCAAAAAGTCACCTTTTAATTTGCATCTCACAAATTAAATGACTAGGGCCCACATTAGGCACTTTCTCACCCTTTAGGCGCCTAGGTGACGAGAAACACTTGCCTAGGTACTTTTTAATTAAATTTTTAACAATTTTATTCTGAGAAACCCTCATGGGGGAGAAAACCCAACAAAAACTTCCTCAATAATAGATTGCCAATACAATGCCAAGACTAAGACCAAACCACCAAGAATAATCTAGGACTGAGCATGTGCCTCTCTTCTCCTTCTTCTTGCAACTACAGCTTCCTTCAATAGATGTGCACTAGAAGTGTGAGTGATTGAGGGAACAAATGAGGCGCCATCCTCACTTATAAATACTTGTTGAGGAGGTGCTAGGGTTATGTCTCTTCACTTAGTAGGGCCGACTTCTTCCAAGAGTGGTTAAAACCACTTTATAAAACCTAGGGGCCGACTTTACAAATGCCACTATATAAATACGGTTTGATCAATCTACAAAAGGGGATTTGGTCTTATACAAGTCCCGACATGATCAATCCACAAAAGGTGATTTGATCTATAAGATAATAACTCAAATATAATCAGAATATTCTTCGAAGTTACAATATTTCAACAACCCCCCTTAACGAGAAGGGTATTCTACTTACATAACCCAATACAACATCATGAGGAGAGAGAGAGAGGGCAACAACATCATCAACATCTGGAACATTGACTGACATATCTACAAACCATCGAAAGTTTTTCTCATCATCAATATCTACATCGTTCACAACATGGAGCTGGTGTAGCATCATCATCATCATTTGCATGAAGCTGAAACATCAACATCAATTAGCATAACAATAAAGCAACAATATCACCAACACGAGGTTGGTACACCATCATCAACAGCATGAGGCTGATACAACAACATCATCAACAACACGAGGATGAAACAACAACATCATCAGCACGAGGCTGAGACAACAACATCATCATCATATGGCAACAAAATGAGGCAAGTGCAACAACAACATTTTGTGGTACTCTGACAGATCGTCCTTACCGAACCTATGAGATCTGCCCAGGAATCATAAGATTCCCTAGGATATAAAATCCTAACAAGCTACCACGTGGTACTCTGACAGACCGTCCTTACCGGACCTTCGGGATCTGCCCAGGAATCAAAAGATTCCCTAGGATATAAAATCCTAATGGAGCTACCACTACTGACCACAATTGGCATATACATGCACAGGTACTTTGACAGATCGTCCTTACCGGACCTTCGGGATCTGCCCAGGGATGATCAATCCCCTAGGATATAAAATCCTAACGGAGCTACCCGTTGTTGGTCAGGATACCATAGTATCATCAACATCACTCCCCCTTTCAAGGGAGGTCCTTTTGGACAACACCAAGCTTGTCTCAGAAGTACTCAAACTTCACACGAGACAGAGGCTTGGTCAACACATCTGCAACCTGTTCATCTGTGCCAACATATTGGAGCTTTACAACTCCCCTTTGCACCATATCACGAATGTAGTGATATCGAATCTCTATGTGCTTCAACTTATCATGGAACACTAGGTTCTCCGTCATCTTTATGCAACTTTGGTTATTAGTATCACATAGAATCATGGTGGCTTCCATCTCCACATTGAATAGACCTGTCAACAACTTCCGAAGCCATATGGCTTCACAATTGGCGGTGTTATCCCCGATATCTAGGGATAACTAGG
>ML785529.1:405237-455369 GCA_009831015.1 Picea engelmannii | reverse complement strand
AGTTTGAGAGCCTATGGGAAGAATGCACCCAAGAAGAGACAAGGGTAGCCAACCGTGAAGCACTACTAGCAAGGGACAATGATCAAGCCCTAGCTACTCATACAAAATGAGGAAGGAAGAAACCCTACTTCAAAAGGGAATCTCATAGAGAACTATAACCATCAAACAAATTCAACAACCAAGAATCTCATTCAAGAAATTTTCAGAAGAAAGGACAATGCAAGGGACGAGATCTCTCATCTATACAATGCTATCATTGTGATAAGATAGGACACAAGGCGAATAATTGTCTAATTAGAAGAGAAGAGTACAAGAGGAAGCACAAAAGGCAACATGCTCACATTGCCGAAGATGAAGAACCACCTATGAAGATGATTAAGGACCATGTCTTGATCTCATCTCTCTCAGGATCTATATCACTTGGAGAGGACACATGGCTCATTGATAGCGGTGCATCAAAGCATATGACGGGTAAGAAAAATACTCTCTCTTGTATTTCAAAAAAGAAGTTTTCTCATAAAGTAACTCTTGGAGATGATTATCAATATCCCATCAAGGGAATAGGAGAATCAAAGCACAAGCTAGATTCAAAAAACTCAATAACAATGAAGGACGTAATCCATGTACCGGGACTAAAGAATAACTTACTTTCCATATCAGCTTTAGACAAGAAAGGCTATAGAGTTGCCTTCATAGATGGAGAAGTTCTTATGTGGGCTAACAGAGAAACATTAAATGAAGAAATCGTCATCGGAAGTGAAGAAAATGGTTTATATAAGCTGAAGGGTCACCTAGAAACTGCTATGACCCATGCCATCGAAAACTCATGTGAACTTTGGCATAGAAGATTGGCCCACATCAACTACAAGGCGCTACCATACATATGAAAAGCTGTCACAAGTTTACCAGAACTCAAGGTCGATCAGGAAGGCATATGCAATGGATGTGCGCAAGGGAAGAACATCAAGAACCCCTTTCCAAAGAGGAACAACAAAGCAGAAGGAGCATTGGAACTCATCCATTCAGACGTGTGTGGCCCAATGCCATCATCCTCCATTAGCGAGTATCTATACTATGTATCATTTATTTATGATTACTCTCATAAGACTTGGATATATTTATGAAAATCTAAAGATGAAGTATTCAATAAATTCAAGGAATTCAAAGCCTTGATAGAGAATCTTTTCGAAAGAAAAATTAAGATACTCAGGTCGGATAATGGAGGAGAATATACCTCGAAGGAGTTCGTAAACTTCTGAAGAGATGTTGGGATCAAGAGGGAACTAACTACTCCCTATAATCCTCAACAAAACGGTGTAGCTGAAAGGAAGAATAGAACAATTATGGAAGTTGTAAAGACCATGATTCATGATCAAGATCTTCCTATGTGCTTATGGGCAGAAGCAACAATGGCACTTGTTTATGTGCAGAAAAAATTATCCCATAGTGCACTTGGTTTCAAGACCCTAGAAGAAATGTTCACCGGAAAGAAGCCAGAGGAAAGCCATCTCAAAATATTTGGTTGTCCAGTGCTTATCCATATACCGAAAGAGAAAAGAAACAAGATGGAACCCTCTGTAAAGAGGGGAATATTCGTGGGATACTGTGAGGTATCCAAGGCCTTCAAAATCTACATACCTGGTCACTGCCATATTGATATTAGCAGGGACGTGACCTTTGATGAAGAAGCAACACTTAAGAAATAGAGAAGATGCTAGCTTGAAGAAGTATATGAAGAGGAACCTGTAAATCCAAGGACTACACAATCTGTGAGGGAAGTTCCTAGAGCTGCAGATCCTATAAGGGAAGTCATAGCTTCCCCTGATGAGGAGACTCCTGAAGATCATGATATAACAGAAGTTCAAGAACCTCCTCAAATGACCTTCTCCCATAAAAGAAATCATTCTTGGGCAAGAGAGCTTATTCAATATGGAGAGAAGTATGGTGTTCCATAAGGAACCATGAGATAGGTGAAAATACCAAAGCCATTCTCTAGTTGCACGACTTTGATGTGCAATCTACTTGATGAAGAGCCTACATGATTTGAAGAGGCCATCCAAAAGAAGGAATGGGCAGTTTCCATGACAGAGGAATACCAATCCATAATAAATAATGATGTATGGGAAATAGTTCCCAGACCAAAAAGCAAGGATGTGGTATCATCAAAATGGATCTTCAAAATAAAACATGTTGTTGATGGAAGTATTGAGAAATATAAAGAAAGATTTGTCGCTCGTGGATTTTCCTAGAAGGAAGGTATTGACTATGAAGAGACATTCACTCCTATGGATAGATACACTTCGATCAGAACAATTATAGCTCTTGCTACCAAGATGAAATGGAAGTTGCACCAGATGGATGTGAAGACAACTTTCCTGAATGGTGTTATCGAAGAGGAAGTGTATATAGAGCAACCCCAAGGATTTGAGGTTCAAGACATGAAGTCTCATGTCTTCCGAATGAAGAAAGCCTTATACGGATTGAAGCAAGCCCCCAGAGCTTGGTATGGCCATATAGACAGTTTCTTGATGAGCTTAGGCTTTACCAAGAGTAAAGCAGACTCAAATCTCTACTTCAAGATCATGGATAATGAACCAGTAATATTACTATTGTACGTGGATGACTTATTCTTAACTGGAGAAGAAAAGATCATCATTGAATGTAAACAGAGACTTGCCACATAATTTGAAATGAAAGACCTTGGCCTAATGCATTACTTCTTAGGTCTTGAGGTATGGCAGAGTCCAGAAAGAATCTTCCTTAACCAGGGGAAGCACATGATCGAAATCTTAAAGAGATTCGACATGCTAGAATGCAAGTCCATGAATACTCCCATGGAAGCAAAGCTGAAGCTGTTGGTCGATACTTCGTCATATTTGATAGATTCCACATTGTACAGATAGATTATTGGATCACTGATGTACCTAATGAACACCAAACCAGACATTTGTTTTCCAATGAACAAGTTTAGTCAGTTTCTGGTAGATCCCAGACGTGTTCATCTAGTGGCTGCAAAACATGTGTTGAGGTATCTTAAAGGTACAATGGATTATGGTCTCAGCTATGATGGAGATCATGACTTCGCATTGAGTGGATATACTAATGCAGAGTGGGTAGGAAGCGTTGCTGATAGAAAAAGCACTTCCGGATGTCATTTCAGTTTGGGATCAACAAAGTACATTGCCACATGTTCTGCTAGCTGTGAAGCTATATGGTTTCGAACATTGCTGACAGGCCTATTTGATTTGGATATGAGAGAAACCACGAATCTATGTGACAATCAAAGCTTCATTAAAATTATAGAGAATCCTGGGTTCCATGATAGGTCGAAGCACATAGATATCCGCTATCATTTCATCCACAACATGGTACAGAGAGGAGCCTTGAAGCTCCAGTACATTAGCATGGATGAACAGGTTGTTGATGTGTTGACTAAGCCTCTATCTCATGTAAAGTTTGAACACTTTCGAGATAAGCTTGGTATAGTCTGAAAGGACCCTCCCTGAAAGGGGGAGTATATGTATTCCTTTCTTTTGACCTCGCCATTAGACGTAAAGCAAGATGAGTCATGCTTTTGACCTCGTTGTTAGACGTAAAGCATGACGTTGTGTGATCCTTGCTTTTGACCTCGTTGTTAGATGTAAAGAAAGATGAGTCATGCTTCTGACCTCATTGTTAGACGTAAATAATGACGTTGTGTGATGCTTTCTTCTGACCTCACTGTTAGACGTAAAGCAAGATGAGTCATGCTTCTGACCTCGTTGTTAGATGTAAATCATGACGTCGTGTGATCCTTTCTTCTGACCTCGTTGTTAGATGTAAAGAAAGATGAGTCATGCTTCTGACCTCACTGTTAGACGTAAAGCATGACGTCGTTGATTCTTTTCTTCTGACCTAGTTGTTAGATGTAAAGCAAGATGATTCCTCACTTTTGACCTCGTTGTTAGACATAAAGTGAGATGTTTATGTGTTCCTTGCTTCTAACCTCATTGTTAGATGTAAAGAAAGATGAGTCATGCTTCTGATCTAGTTGTTAGACATAAAGAATGACGTTGTGATTCCTTGCTTCTGACCTAGTTGTTATACGTAAAGCAAGATGTGACTGACACTGAGCTACCAACTTAACCGCTGTGACATTGAGCCAATGTAGTACTGTGATGTGACAGCCTAGTGCTGTGATGAGGTATCATTTTTACTGATACATATTTGATGCAAATGATGATAGCATTCTTTCAATAATGATGATGTTTCCGATAAAGAAAAACTTTCGATGACTCGTAAATATGCTAGCCAATGTTTCAAGATGATATTGATGATACTGTCCTCCAGATGCCACTGATGATGCAGACCTCTCTCACCTGATGCTGATGAAGAATACCCTTGTTGTTAAGGGGGAGTGTTGAAATAATGTAACTATGAAGAGAATTCTTATTATTATTATTATTTTATTATTAGGATTAATCCCCAT
This sequence comes from Picea engelmannii, assembly GCA_009831015.1. Classification (NCBI taxonomy): domain Eukaryota; kingdom Viridiplantae; phylum Streptophyta; class Pinopsida; order Pinales; family Pinaceae; genus Picea; species Picea engelmannii. Next base: position 450,901 of record ML785529.1, on the reverse strand, counting down.
TGTGGATTAATCATGTCGGTAATTGTATAAGGACCAAATCCCCTTTTGCGGATTGGTCATTGGACAATTATAAAGGGAAGAATAAGAAGTCGGCCCCAACCGTTATTATTGAAGACCCAAAATTAATTAAAGGCGGGTTTACCCACCCAGAGTGAGAGGTCGGCCCTGCTAGTTAGACCCTCTCACACATGCCAGTGTTGTATAAATAAGCGGCTAGCACCTCACTTCTAACACACAACTCACTTTTTCATTCTCTTATGAGGAAAGCTGCAATTACAAGTTAGAAAGAGGAGAAGAAGAGTGGCGCATCTCTTGGGGAGGACTATTTGTATTGGTTTGAGTTATCTTTTGAACATTGTATAAGTTGTTTATGATAAGGAATTTTTTGTTGGGTTTTCTTCCCCTAGAGAGTTTCCCAAGATAAATGTTGTGTCTCTTGTGAATGTGTATTTCTCAATGATCTTGTTCTTATGATGCTCTTATCTATTGAAATGAAAAGAACTATAATAATGGCATAAACATTAACAGTTTGAGAGGACCCACGATGTCGTGAGGGTAGACTTCGACAGTCGCTCATGATGATTCTAAGGGGCACGCAATAAGGCGGGGGCCTTATTCCTTAGAGGCCCTTAGTCTCCCACAAGTTCACTTGGTGGAGTATTGAATCTAGGGGTTATTGATGTCTACCAAGTCAGTCAAGAGGCGAGCGATACCCTTGGAGCACGTGGTGCATCCTAAAGGGCATGTCGTGCAAGAAAAATAGAGAGAGGCGATTGGCACCCTTGGAGCACGTAGTGCGTCCTGAAGAGCACATCGCGCAAGGGAAGAGATGAGGCGAGTGGCACCCTTGGAAAACCTAATGCATCCTGAAGGGCATGTCGCATTGTTGATGTTAGAGTAATGAACCTAGATGGCCCTAGGATGAATAATGTGTTAAGTATTTTAAAACAAATTCCCTAATTAAATGTCGTCTGATACGTGAATTTAAGATTTAAGTCTAAACTATGCTAGGGTGAAATTCTCTCTCTCTCTCTCTCTCTCTCTCTCTCTCTCTCTATATATATATATATATATATATATTAACAAAAGTAAAAACCACTTGAATAATAATTATGATCTTCATTAAATCTTGAGACATAAAGGAATTAAGAAATTAATTGTTTCAAAAAAGTATATTGGATTAAAATTTAAAAGGAAATTAATTGTTTTAGTACTTGATAATTCAAAATATACTAATTAAATAAGAAAAGGGAAAAAGGGGTTAATTTCCACATGTGCCTTTTTGAGTTCTAAGTAAAATTGGGAAAGAGGGAAAATCTAAAATATTAGGAAACTAGGAAAAGAGGTAAACAAAAAAGGGGAAAAAGGGGAACTCGAGGGAAAAAGCGGAAAGTCAACTTAGTAAAGAATCTACCATTAAGATATTTCTAATTTTAAACAGAATTAGCAACTTCATAATAGGGAAAGCCTTTAAAACCTGTAAGGGAATTTGGGGACACCTAGGAGTATATTAGGAGTAACTCTAGGTGGGTGAGGGAAATAAGATAATTAATTAATTAAAGAAATTAAATAATGGAGGAATGAAGGGGATGGGTGACACTTGTCCAGAGAAGATTTTTAGGAAATTATTTTTAAAAACTTTAATTAAATGAGATTTTAGGAAAGAAGGGAAGTTCAAAACTCTATAAAATGAAGGAATAAGAAGGATGAAGGGCACCTTCTATTTGTGTAACGTTGCATTGCAGAGATATCTACTTGATTGATTTACTTGTGGGAGTTGGGATACCCAGCTCAAATATGAGTGCTAGCTTGGCCTTGCGAGGTGAGCTAGGAGATAGATGAAACCTCTAGATAGTGTGTGTGTCCCCTTTGTGGCTCAGTGTAGTAGCCGTAAAAAAAATTACAAAATTTAATTCTAATTTAGCATATAATTATTTCTTATACTAAAATAATTCAATCACCAACATATGAGCATATGATATTCGACAAGAATTTAAAATTTTATCCACAGCATAAGAATTACTCAACAAAATAATTAAATTACCTCTCCCTGATGCTAATTCCCCCGTCGATCTGGTTGTTCATTGTTGAATTGTGTCAAACACTGCCCAAACCTTGTTTCCACCCTGCCAACTAGGACAACTTCCTAGCTCCAGGATATCATATGGATATCCTGGCCCCCATGCCCAAAACCTCCAGCAAACTGGTGCCCACTGTACTGATCCTTTGCCCGACTCCCCAACTCAAACTCTCTCCATCCTCCCAAATCCCAGAGAGCCCTCCCCTAAAATCCAAATCGAATGATAATCCTCCCCTAAATCCGTAAGCCTCCTCCGCTCATATCGCTCCTTCACCGCCCTTTCTTCTCATTTATATCCCATGACTTCAGGTTTCGGATTATACACGGTGGGAAATGCCTCCACCCCTCCTAATAATAACTAGGGTCCACACCCTACAATGGAACATATAGTGGCACCGTGTTGTTGGGGCTTTTCTCATCGTTTATTCGGTTTTGAGCAGTGTCATCACCTAAAATCATGCACTGGTCCACATATCATAGCAATGCATCCAAACCAATATAAATTCCACATACAATATTCATACCATAATGTTTCCCAGTTAGTGGTCATGATATCCACTTTGATCATCTTTATCACTTGGCTATTTCATAGCCCATAACCTGCAGATTAGTCTGTAACACAAAATCATACACTTCTATGCATTATCATCATGTAATTTCATACTATCATCATTTCAATTTGGTATCCCTATACCGATAAATTAACATCAAAGTTTTCCAGTTAGAAATAGATCTCATAATATCCCATAATTCAATTTCAACACCCATTCATAAGATTATCATTTACCCAAAATAGATCGCATCATATCCAACATCATTCTAATAGTATTTTGAACATTCATTAAATTCACATTCTCACAATATGTTGCATCATATACATCATCATCAATAACATTTAAACATTCATAAAATTTACATTCACATAATAGATCTCATTACATACATCATCATCAATAACATTTAATCATTCATAAAAGTTCATACATTTAAAGTTTAAGTGTATCACTTAATAGTTTCATTGTGACTAGAAAATAAAGTATATAGGCCTCAGGTAATCCTGGCTGTCTAAGTCAAAAGGTGGTGTTACATACACCGAAACTTCGAGAAACATGTTCTCGAGGTGGTCAAAAAGAGTGAGGGATAGTCTCGTCATAGTGTCTCGGCGTCTACCCAAGTAGTAGATCCTGGACTATACTTGTCCCACTCGACCTTAACTTGGTCTACCAAACGGTTCCTAAGTTGTCGGACTCTATGGTCCAATATGCGTAACGGTTCTACTGTGAGGGTTCCCACGTCCGATACCTGCAATTCCTTCTAATTTAGTTTATGTGATTCATCAGCAACATAATGACGTAAAACAGATACATGAAATACATTATGAGTTTTATGCAAGTGGGGTGGCAGTATGAGACGATAGGCAACGGGTCCAATTTTCTTTTGGATCCTGAATGGTCCTATAAATCGAGGTGACAACTTTGTCCCCTTCCCAAACCGTATGGTACTATTATTAGGCCTAATAGGAATGAAAACCTGGTCTCCCACTTCATAACTTCGGTCGGTCATGTGTGCATTCGCATATCTTTTCTGCCTATCCTATGCTTCCTTTAGTCTCTGCCTAATCTGAATCGCCTGTTCTTCCATCTCTTGAATCAATTCTGGCCCAACTGTTACTCAGTCTTCTAGTCTATCCCAAATCAATGGTGTTCTGCATGGCCTCCCATACAAAGCTTCGTAGGGTGGCATTCCGATGGAACTATGAAAATTGTTATTGTAGGCAAACTCTACCAAAGGTAAGTACTTCTCCCACTGGGTTTGATTATCCATGAAATACATCCTAAGCATGTCTTCCATGACTTGATTTACTCTCTCTGTTTTCCCATCTGTTTCAAGATGATAAGCTATGCTTAAGTTCAACTGAGTCCCCAACGCTATCTGTAAACTTGTCCAAAACCTAGAAGTGAATCTGGAGTCCCTATCTGAAATGATCTTCTTAGGTATCCCATGCAAACGGATAACCTCACTTACAAACACACATGCCACATCATTGACATCGTAAGTGTCTGTAACCAGAATAAAATGAGCACTCTTGGTTAACTGATCCATTATCACACGAATGACATTGTGTCTATGGGATGTGAGCGACAACCCCACAACAAAATACATAGAGATGACTTCCCATTTGGACATAGGAACATCATGTGGTTGTAGGAGGCCTACCGGGTGATGGCGGTTGGATTTCACTTCTTGACACTCTAGGCATTTGGCGATGAAATGGACTACATCGCGCTTCATGCCTACCTAAAAGAAGAGCTTCCTCATATCTGCGTACATCTTCTTCAAACCTGGATGCACATAATAAAGTGCTCTATGGGCTTCCTTCTGTATGATGCTTTGAATATCCCCATTCTCAGGGATGCACATCCTTCCTCGATATCTTAACAGTCCGTCTTTTTCCAGACTATATCCTTCATACTTTGGATCTCACTGCCTCCTTCTCTGGAGGCTTGAAGTAACCTTTAAATACCAATTGTCTCATTGGAGTTGTGTCAACACATGTTCCCTCATATTGACCTTTAAGGTTAGCAAGGAGAAGATATGTGGTCTCCTACTCAAGGCATATGCGACCACATTTTCCTTTCCCTTGATGTACGAAATACCAAAATCGTACTCACTCATAAACTCACTCCGTCACCTTTTCCTGGAATTCAGATATCTTTGAGTGAAGAGATGTTTTAAACTTTGATGGTCCGTTTTGAGCTCAAAGTTTCTCCCAACAAGATAGTGCCTCCAAAGTTTCAGAGCTAGCATTACAGCTACCAACTCTAAATCATGAGTCACGTATAGCTCCTCATGTTTCTTCAACTTCCTTGATGCATAAGCTATCACTCCTCCATCCTTCATTAGCACGGCCCCCAACCCTTGCTTGGAGGCATCCGTGCAGATTATGAAGTCCTTTTCCATATCCGACACTCATAGAATTGGCGCACTTGTTAGTAACCTCTTAAGCTCAATGTATTCACTATCACATTCTTCTGTCCATTCATACCTGACCCTCTTGCGTTGCAAGCTGGTGATGGGTTTCACTATTTTTGAGAATCCTTCTACAAATCTCCTGTAATAAACTGCTAGTCCCATGAAGCTTATCACCTCATGGGCATTTTTCGGCACTAGCCACTCCATAATGGCCTTTACTTTTTCTGGGTCCACAGAGATTCCTTCGTCGGAAATGATATGACCTAAATAGTGGATCTCTTTCTGGAAGAAGGAACACTTTGTCATCTTCCCATACAATTTGTTCTCTCTAAGGCAGGACAACACTATTCGCAAGTGTTCCTCATGTTCTCTTTCATTCTTGGAATAGATGAGGATGTCATCTAAAAATACTTGTACAAAAAGGTCTAAGTACATTTGGAATATGCCGTTCATGAGTCTCATGAATACTATTGGCGCATTGGTCAATCCAAAAGGTACTACAACAAACACGTAATGTCCAAACCGAGTTCGAAAGGTAGTTTTTGGGATATCACCTTCCTTAATCCTTAACTGATGATACCCTGATCGCAAATCGATCTTTGATAATACTGCTACTCCTTTCATCTGATCGAAAAGTTCATCTATTCGCGACATTGGGTACCTATTTTTCACTGTAGCACGGTTCAAGTCCCTATAGTCTATACACATTCGTAAGGATCCATCCTTCTTCTTTACAAAATATACCGGTGTGCCCCAAGGTGAGACACTGGGCCTTATTAGCCCTAAGTCCAGTAACTCTTTCAACTGCATTTTCAATTCACAAAGTTTCGGCACTATCATCTGATACAGAGTCTTGGAGATTGGTTCTGCACCAGTTTTTATCTCAATGGTAAAATCAAGATCCTTGTTAGGAGGTAACCCTGGTAACTCGTTCAGAAAAACATCTTTAAATTCTGACAATACTGGGTACTGATCCAATGAGTGTCCCTTCCTTTCATTCACTGCTTCCACTACATACAATCGACACCCTTGTCTCAAGCATCGCTTAACCTTCATAGTTGATATAAAGTGTAATGACACTTTTCTCTGTACACCCTGGATCTCTACTGGTCTTCCTTCATCGTCGACACAAAGCATCCTCTTTGCGAAACAATCTACTAAAGCTCAGTGAGCTGCTAACCAATCCATTCTAATGATTAGGTCATATGCCCCGAGAGAAATGACGTATACCTTTAACCTGGTAGTACACACTCCTAGGTATACTATACAATTATCGACATTAGGTCCTACTGCTTGCTTTTCCCCCGAAGCCATCTCGACTTGTTTAAATTCATCGTGCTCGTAGGCTGCCAACCCACTCTTTTCTAATGCAGATGGTGAAATGAAACTATCTGTCACACCAGAATAAAAAAAAATCTTAACATTTATATGATTTATCATACCTTATGACTCCACCACCATGGATTGATGTTCGGCCTGGCGATTATTAACCGCTGCATAAATGTGGTGGCTACTACTTGCTCTCCCAATCGGTTCCTTTCCTTCTCTATGCACAAACCCTGATTGTAACTCTGGGCAGTCACGCTGGTAATAGGGTCCTTCGCACCCCCAATAGGTAACATGAGATTGAACGTGTGCACTGTTATGTGACTGTCATTGAAATGAGTTCCTTCACTTGGAACCCCTTCCCCTACTAGTTGTTCCCTGAGATGGTCGTGGACCTGTCTGCGTTGTTGGTGATGAACGAGATGTTGCACTTGTTTCCATTGAAATCCCTGCGGCTACTGTCCTTGGTGCGAATCTCGTACCATATGGCGGTGGCCTTGAGTCCCCTCCCCTAGAAAATGTCCTCGGGGCCTTCCCTACGAATCCTGGACGATGTGGAAATGTCGGTGTTATACCCCCGGTTAAGTTCATGTGTTCCTCCGCATAATGCGCATTTTCCACCGCTTCCGCTACTGAAGACGGTTTCCACATCCGCACCATAGCTCTTATCTTAGGGTTCAATCCATAGAGGAAGTTCTCTGTCTGTCATTGGTCATTATCCATATACAAAACATATTTGACCAGTTCCATAAATCTGATCTCATATTCATAGTATTAAGATCTCCGTGTCTCTTTGTTATTTGTTTTTATTGTGATATTTGTTTTTACATTTTCCATATGTATTTCATTTATATTTATATTTGTGTTAAAATTTATGTGTTTGGTTGATGCAGGTTAGGTGGAGCTGGAGTTGGAGCTAGGAACTTGGCCCTTAAGGCCCCAGTGCTTCAAGCTGAAGCTCTGATACCATGTGTAGTAGTCGTAAAAAAATATACAAAATTTAATTCTAATTTAGCATATAACTCTTTCTTATACTAAAATAATTCAATCACCAACATATGAGCATATGATATTCATCAAGAATTTAAAATTTTATCCACAGCATAAGAATTACTCAAAAGAATAATTAAATTACCTCTCCCTGATGCTAATTCCCCCGTCAATCTGGTTGTTTGTTGCTGAAATGTGTCAAACACTACCCAAACCTTGTTTCCACCCTTCCAACTACGACAACTTCCTAGATCTAGGATATCATATGGATATCCTGTCCCACGTGCCCAAAACCTCCAGCAAACCAGTGCCCCCTCTACTGATCATTTTCCCGACTCCCCAACTCAAACTCTCTCCATCCTCCCAAATCCCAGAGAGCCCTCCCCCAAAATCCAAGTCGAATGATAATCCTCCCCCAAATCCGTAAGCCTCCTCTGCTCATATCCCTCCTTCACTTCCCTTTCTCCTCATTTATTTCCTTATCTTTGCATTCATTACCTTATCCACATAGTTAATGCCCCTTATCCAATTATTCATGTTCCTTATCTTTTTATTAATGCCCCTTATCCCCTCCATATACGTAATCTTTAATTTAAACAATATAATTTATTAACCCTATTAAATTTATTACCCTATTCATTCAATGTGATAGGTAATGAATTTAATTAATTAATTAATCAAAATTATAACAATTAATTAACTAATAAATATTTAATTAATATTATTATGTCAATCTTTGTTTAGTTAAAACCATGTTAAGACAATTAATCACCTAATTAATTTTGCTTAATATTCCCTAAGCATATTTTCAACTAGGGTTGTTACACTCAGGGGGCTAAGGGGGAAGAAGAGTACCCCTAGCATTGACTAGGAGGTACCAGTGAAGTCTTGATGGTCGACAAGTGGGAGCTACACAGAACGCGCAGACGTCACTCAGAACGGGCGATCAGGCAATGATACTCTCTTTTCATTTGAATAATAGATGTTGTAGGTTTTATGGTTGGATCTGCATGTTGATTATGTAAGTAGATTGGATGCTTAGATTGATGAATGAACCCTTTTGAGCCTAGATCGACAATTGTTGACTCCTATGGCCTTCGTCTTCCCACATATCATGATCGCCCTGTGGTATTGATTGTGACCTTGAGGTTATTTATCTTCCGTCCTTAGCTTACGATTCCTCGCCTCAGCAGTCGGCAAGGAGCATGATCTACGGTCATCGCCTTAGTGTTAAAAGACCTATGGATCTCAACGCCTTGCTTTTCTATGAAACGATGGTGAGCGAAGGATGACCCTATCTACCGTCAACCTCTGTTGTTGTCCTTGGCTGATTGTTGTCTTGCACCCTGATGCGTTTATTTAACCCTGCATAATTTGATTGTTGGCAAAGTTTTTCCATGAACTCGACATGTTTATATCTGTTTTTATCTTGTTTTACTGTGCCTTTTTATCTCGTTGGACATTCCTGCATTTTTACATTATTGACTGCATTTTTATGCATGCATGAATAAATTTACTCTGCATCTATGCTTAGATGAACAACTTAACTCTGGGTTATTGAGCATTGAGAGATACATCTATCTCTTCGTTTTATGTTGATGGATATTTGGCTTGCACTTGTAATTATGTTGGCCAACGATTAATTGTTCTCTGCAATATAATGTAGTTAGTTGGCAAATTTATACTTTGGTCTTCAGATGGTGTTTTCTTTTTAAGAAATAACCTTAGAAACTCGTTTCAATTGATGGATAGTGTCTCTGCGATAATCATTTCTTTTTAGAAAATAACATTAGCAAATCGTCTTTGATGGATAGTGTCTATGTGATAATCGTTTTCTTTTTAGCAAATAACATTAGCAAATCGTTTTCGATGGATAGTGTCTCTGCAATAATCATTTTCTTTTTAGCAAATAACATTAGAATTTTTTTTTTTCATGGATAGTGTCTCTGCGATAATCATTTTCTTTTTAGAAAATAACATTAGCAAATCATTTTTTGATGGATAATGTCTCTGCGATAATCATTTTCTTTTTAGAAAATAATATTAGCAAATCATTTTCAATGGATAGTGTCTCTGCGATAATCATTTTCGTTTTAGCAAATAACATTAGAAAATCATTTTATTTGTTGGTTAGTGTTTTATTTTATCAGCATGTATTTCCACTGAAATTTACCAGTTTTGATCATTGGAATTAAAGTGTTGTTATTATTGAAATTGCAACGTTCCAGTAGTGGGAGCAATTGACTTTTCCCAACAAATGACTGCTCCAAAAATTACGACCATGTCTCGTTCTAATACCTGACAGCCTTGATTTCGCTGGATAATCACTGGCGTATACCCTGGTAGTCACAATACTCTCCATTGAAATTTATTCATGTACCTTAAACCTTTAAACAACCATGCCCACCTGTGCGTCTGGCTATTTTGGACATAAACTGATACTCGTGTGCGTCTTGTTTTATTTTGCGTTTTACTGCTTGATAACCGATGAGTTTCAGTTGAGGATAGTGCTTTATGTTAAGGATTAGGTGAATGGAAAGTAGCGGCTTCCATTTGCTCGATTTCGATGATTTCCATTTGTTTGCATATCGCCTGCCTCCCATTTTAGTGACGGTAGTCAAATTTGGTCGTTTACCTTTTTACTGTCCAGGGCCTAATTAAGTTCAAAATATGAATGAACCCAAGGATGAATAATACAACTCGGTCAAAATGAAATTGCTTATTTTTCTAGAAATTTTTTTATTTTATTTATTGATAATGATGAAATTTTATTTATATAAAATAAAGTGTTGAGAATGATTCTTTGTAGTGTATATTTATTCTATCTAAGCCATAGGCTACTAATTTGTTCACGATTATAATTGGAGTGATGTGTTTAAATTAAGTGTTCATGATTCTTAGCTTCACCTGAATTGTTAGAGAACTATTGTGGCTCCTTAGCCACCCTTTGACTGGTTTAATCCCTTGGGGATAGGCCTCTACCTAAAACTAGAAGAATGATGGTTGAAAATGTTGGGTTATATATACAATATTAAATTTTGTGCTAGAAATCTCCTACAACAATAGAATGATTGCCCAAAGATATTATGTGAGGAAAGATTAAGTAGAGTGGTTAAAAAGGGGAATCCTAATTTAAAATAAAGCAAAACATATGATTAGCTTAGTGATATGCCCAAAAGGTATTATATGGTTTTCTAGTGGGTCCATAAATGCTAACTAATAATCTAAAGAAAAATAAATTCAACTGCACAAGGCTAGGAAGAAACGACAGAGGATGGACATGCATTTATGTCGAAGGATAAAAGTAGGAAAAAACTATACTTACATAGTGTTGGAAAACTAGGAGAATGTCCTGAAGGGATATGCATTGGTATGATGGAATTCTTATAGTGTTTTTCTACATTTAAGATGTGTTTAATGGGATGCATCCCCTTATATTCTACATGGGTTCCTTTTGTTTTGAAATGAAACTATCGCATCTTCCTCTCGATACTACAAAATGGTGTTGAGGTGGGGAAATTCAATGCCTAGTCTCTTAGTGTGGATCTACCCTTTAAAAATGACCTATACATTTCAATGTTGGATAAATTTGGAAGCGTTTTCTTAAAAAGGGTTTGGTTCATTGGTGGAGAGGAGAGGCCACAATTTCACATAAACATAGGAACTACCTTATTCCTTATAGCGAGTGAAAATACTTTAAGTTATGTAATTGAAGTTTGTAAATTGTATTATAATGCATGAAGGTGATAATGACTCTTGCTTGTCATGAAAGTTCAAGTTACCTTTGTCCTTTTTATGATGGTTGCGCCTGGATGATCTTGACGTTGTCGTTTAGCTTAGTCGGCTTGGACTGGTTGGTTTTGGGTGGGATGTAGACACCTCTCTGTTCCTCAGAACAGTCACCAGCCTTGAGACCTTAAATGGTCAAAATCAATGGGAACTTGGGCTTGAGTGTTGCTAATGTGTCCTGGAGGTCCTAACCATTGCAAGGTAGGACAGGCGAGGATTCATTCTCTTTCTTCGTTGGTTGAATGTCGTACATTGCTTCTAGGTGCTTGATGTGATTTAATGTTAGATCGTTATGCGTTATTGTGTGAGTTTCCTCCGTTGAGTCTGTCGACATGTTGCGATGTATAATGTCTCTATTACCTTCCTACATACACACGCAAAAAAAAAATTGCACTTGTTGTGTGAGGCTTGATGTCGTAACAAATAGGTTTGTTACATATGGTATCAGAGCGGGTTCAACCCTATGACTGTGGACTGCCAAGCTTTCCACTACAGTAAACCCGCGAGTATTAACCCTTGCATTAAGTAAAAACCTTAACGTGTCCTCGTAGAGATCGCATTTAGAGGGCGCTCCTTCAGGTCAACAATGCTCAATAGCTAGTACCTTTAGCATCCTCCGAGATCTAAAGAGAGATGAGTTCTAGCGTCTGTGAGTGTCACGAACATTGGTTTTGTTGAATAATAGTTGTAGAGCAAGGCATATTCTTCACACTTCACGTTTACAACCTCCAGCATGAAGGTCCACATGGTGGTCTTTCGACTAAAGGGGAACGCTCTTTTATGGTGGGATACGCTCCTACCCCTTTTGAACCTGGCCATCGGCAACGTGTCATGGGAACTATTCGAGGGATGGTTCCAGGAGAGGTATGTTTCTAAGGAATTCATTGAGCATCATCTCAATAAGTTCAACACCTTGCAACGAGGTAGCCACGTGCTTCTCGAGTACGAGGCCCATTTTGGAGCTACTTGATATGATTTGCACCAAGTTACCCAGAAACGTAAGGTCAAGAAGTTCGAGTTTAGCCTGATTGTTAGAATTCATATTTGACTTCGGGTACTAGGATTATTGGACTGAAGAAGGGGTTTTGGATGTGTGGGGAGCCACACTACCAGCGCGACTACCCTGTGGAGATGATCAGAGCATCCAGATCCGCTGGACCTACTACCGTGGGAGATATGGGCAAGGCCCATCGAATACATGTAGCGGTGAATAACCACCTGGAAGAGCATCAGTCGACTATGCTTGAGACGACAGGTATCATCACTGCCCAAACCCTTGGTATTTTTGATAGATCCCGGTGCTACTGAGAGTTTCATTTGGGTGCAGCGCTAAAAAGGAATAAGGTAAAGGAAGTCAAACAGGATGAGTTTATCTTTGTAGAGATGGCCTTAGAATCCAAACAAAAGTTTGGAGGAAGGGTTACATGATGTATCCTTAACCTGGGAGAGTTTGTCGACAGGGCCAACATGTATGTCATGATCCTAGGGTCGTATGATGTCGTGATTGGTATGGACTGGTTGGAATCGCATGAGGCGATACTCAACTGCAAGATGAAACATTTGAGCTTGGTCAATGATGAGAGACAAAGACGTGTGATTGTAGGACAAAACCAGGGAGTTTCCATGACGTTCATCTCTTCCTTGTAGCTACAAAAGAGCATGTGAAAGGGGTGCAATCTTTATGTGATCCTTGCGTTAAATGAGAAGGGAGTAGCAGAGGGTTTAGAACACCTTCTGGTGGTGAGAGAGTTTGCGGACACAATTCCGGAGGAGTTACTTGGGATGTCGCTGGAGAGGGAATTGGATTTTTCTATAGACCTAAAAAAGGGGAACTGAACCGATAGCTAGAACGCCTTAGCAGATGTGAACCTCGGAGTTATAGGAGTTGAGAATGAAACTGAAGGAATTGTTGGACCTAGGACTAATACATCCTAGTGTGTCACAATGGGGTGCACCTGTTATTTTCATATGAAAGAAGTATGGGTCGTGGAGGCTCTGCATTGACTACCATCAATTGAACATGACCACGATCAAGAACCAATATCCATTGTTGAGGATTGATGATCTGTTCGATCAAATGAAAGTCGCAACAATGTTCTCTAAGATCGATTGTGATCAGGGTATCACCAATTATAGATCAAGGAGGATGATGTCCCTAAGACCGCCTTTAAGACAAGGTTGGGAAATTACGAGTTTACATTTTACCATTTCGACTAACCAATGCCCCAGGGGTATTTATGAGTTTCATGAATGGGGTGTTCCGCGAGTACCTGGACAAGTTCGTCCAAGTATTCATTGACGATATTTTGATCTACTCTTGGATGATGGAAGAGCATGACAAGCACTTGCGCTTGGTACTACAGTGTCTGCGAGAGCACCAATTGTATGGGAAGTTGTCCAAATGCTCATTTTATCAATCGAAGATTCACTACTTAGGGCTTGTCATCTCCAGCGAAGGCATTCCCGTGGATCCATCCAAGTTCAAGGATATCATGGAATGGCCTGCGCCGATGAATGTCCCTAAAGTGCATAGCTTCATGGGTTTGGCAGGATACTATTGATAGTTCGTAGAAGGGTTTTCGAAGATAAAAAAATCCGATCACGAAATTGTAGAAGAAAAACAAGAAGTTTGTTGGGATCGAGAAATGCGTGGAAGCATTTTGGAGACTCAAGGAGTTGTGGACAATAACACCGATACTAAAGGTCCTAGACATGGATGAAGACTTCTTGGTATGCACTAAGGCATCCAAGGAAGGCTTAGGCAGAGTCTTGATGCAAGATGGAGGAGTGATCGCTTACCTCTCGAGGAAACTGAGAAGGCATGAGGAGAACTACGCGATGCACGATTTGGAGTTGATAGCCATCGTATATACCTTGAAGGTTTGGAGACACTACCTTGTTGGACGAAAAAATGAACTAAAGACTGACCATTGTGGACTACAACACATCTTTACGAGAAACAGCCTGAATGCGCGACAATGGCGTTGGTTGGAATTGCTTAGTGAGTACGACCTTGAGATTACCTACATAAAAGGAATAGTGAACCGAGTGGTGGATGCATTGGGTCAGAGACCACCCATATTTTTCAGTGCTTCTTCTTCAGACGAATCTATGTGAAAAGATTTTAACTTTGCAGCATGACGATGACTGGAACAAAGAAGTCGAGGGTTTTATTGGAAAAAACACAAGGATGGTACCATGATTTGAATGATTTTCGTTTGATAGCAATGGATTATTGAGGTTTAAAAATCGGATCTATGTACCGCTGAACGACGAGTTCAGGATGTTGATCCTGAGCGAGGCTCATAGACCAGTTTACATGGCTCACTTGGGAGTCACAAAGATGACAGAATGAAGGAAAACATAGTCAATTATGTGGCCATATGTCTAGAATGTCAGCAGGTAAAGGCTGAACATAGACACCCAGTAGGATTACTAGAACCACACGTTATTCTGGAATCGAAATGGGAGGTTATTTTGATTGATTTTATTGTTGGATTGCCACTGAAGGCAAGGATACATGACTCAATTTTCATAGTAGTAGACACTCTGATGAAGAGTGCTCACTTTATTCCTATGTGTATGACGTATCAGGAACCTGACATAGCTAGAGTTTTCACCACTGAGATGGTGAGGCTACATGGTGTACCTAAGAGGATTATATCTGATCGAGGATCGGTGTTTACTGGTCGATTTTGGACGAGTTTCCAAGATTCCTTGATAACCCAACTTAACTTTAGTACATTGTATCACCCTGAAACTGACGGGCAGACCAAACGAATGAACCAAACCTTAGAGGACATGTTGTGCATGTACATGATGGACCAACAAAAGTGTTGGGTCCACTGGTAGAATTCGCTTACAACAACAGTTACCAGAGCACCATTTAGATGGCGCCTTTTGAGTTTCTTTACAGGCAATCGTGCCAGACGCCTTGAGTTGGGATCGACTTGAGGATAGGGTCCTTGTGGGACCTGAAGTGATCCAATAAATGAAGAGAAAATGAAAACAATAAGACAAGGGATTAAAGAAGCGCAGGGTCGACAAAAGAAGTTATGTCGATATGCGTCCCGTCGACCGTAGTTACGAGGTTGACGATCGAGTCTTCTTGTGGGTTAAACCGCATAAGAGTTTGATCAAGTTTGGGGAAGGGGGCTAGAATATCTCCTAGGTATTTGGGACCTTTTGATATTGTGGAGAGAAAGGGTCCCGTGGCCTATCAACTAGCCTTGCCAGATTCTTTGAGGCGTATGCACGATGTTTTTCATGTATCTGTTTTGAGAAATTATATTAGTGATCCTACACATGTTTGACTTGAGAACATGGAGGGTGTCAGATGAGGGGGCACTAACGACTGAGCCAATATGCATCTTGGATAATCACATTCGAAAACTACGGCGTCGAACAGTAGATCAGGTCAAGGTCCAGTGGGACAACTATAGTTCGCACTCGAAGACCTGGGAGGACGCATATGATATGCACCAACAGTTTCCATTTTTGTTTGATAGATATACATATGACATGGTGATATACTTTATTTCGGAATATATACTGTGAAACTTCGGGACGAAGTTTAGACCAAGAGGGGGTGTATGTAACATCCCACTCTAGCGCACCGAGCGAACTTATTCTTTGAGGACACTTGCTCGCAACTGATCCGTATTATTATGCTATTAAAACTTTTTATTTTGATTATGAGGCATTATGGGTTGATGACATGTTGTTTTACCTCTTTGACATAGACAGGTGCTATTGACTTGGTTTTACTAAGTGTGCAAGATCTTGGACCTCATGGATGCAGAGGCATCGATGGAAACCCTTGGACTCCGGATTGATTCAAGGAGTAGACCATTGGGATTTGATTGTTTTACTGTGATATTAGTTCATCTGAATAGATGATATGATATGGATATGTTCTGACATGATTTTTTGATGATGCAGGCTGACGATAGCTTGTCGACCAGACTCACATATCGAGTAAATGGGTCACACATGACTACCAGAGATGTTGTGGAAGATGTGTGGACAACAGCCCTACCACATCCTACTAGCACTCTCGTCGTGGCTCTAACTGTAGGTTAACGATTACCTAGTTCGAGAGGACCCATGATGTCATGAGGGCATACTGCGATAGTCGCTCACGATGATTCTAAGTGGTGCACAATAAGGTAGGGGCCTTATTCCTTAGAGGCCCTTAGACTCCCACAAGTTCACCTGGCGGAGTATTGACTCCAAGGGTTATTGATGTCTACCAAGTCAGTCAAGAGGCGAGTGGCACCCTTGGAGCACGTGGTGCATCCTGAAGGGCACATCGCATAAGAAAAATAGAGAGAGGCGAGTGGCACCCTTGGAGCACGTAGTGCATTCTGAAGGGCACACCGTGCAAGGGAACAGATGAGGCGAGTGGCACCCTTGGACCACCTAGTACATCCTGAGGGGAACGTCGCGTTGTTGATGTTAGAGGAATGAACCTAGATGGCCTTAGGATGAATAATGTGTTAATTATTTTAAAACAAATTCCCTAATTAAATGTCGCCCGATACGAGAATTTAAGATTTAAGTCTAAACTATGCTAGGCTGAAATTTTTTCTCTCTATAAAAAAAAATCAAATACACACACACACACACACACACACACACACACACACACACATATATATATTAACAAAAATAAAAACCACTTGAATAATAATTATGATCTTCATTAAATCTTGAGACATAAAGGAACTAAGAAATTAATTGTTTCAAAAAAATATATTGGATTAAAATTCAAAAGGGAATTAATTGTTTTAGTACTTGATAATTTAAAATATACTAATTAAATAAGAAAAGGGAAAAGGGGGTTAATTTCCACACCTACCTTTTTGAGTTCTAAGTAAAAAGGAGAAGGAGGGAAAATCTGAAATATTAGGAAACTAGGAAAAGAGGTAAACACAAAAGGGGGAAAAGGGGAACTCGAGGGAAAACGTGGAAAGTCAACTTAGTAAAGAATCTACCATTAAGAGCTTTCTAATTTTAAACAGAATTAGAAACTTCATAATAGGGAAAGCCTTTAAAACCTGTAAGGGAATTTGGGGACACCTAGGAGTGATTCTAGGAGTAACTCTAGGTTGGTGAGGGAAATAAGATAATTAATTAATTAAAGAATTAAATAATGGAGGAATGAAGGGTATGGGTGACACTTGTCCGGAGAAGCATTTTTAGGAAATTATTTTTAAAAACTTTAATTAAATGAGATTTTATGAAAGAAGGGATGTTAAAAATATATATAAAATGAAGGAAGAAGAAGGATGAAGGGCATCTTCTGTCTGCGTAACATTACGCTACAAAAATATCTACTTGACTGATTTACTTTTGGGAGTTGTGATACCCATCTCAGAGAGGAGTGGTAGCTCGACCTTGCAAAGCAAGATGGGAGCTAGACGAAACCTCTGGATAGTGTGTGTGGCCCCTTTGCAGCTCGGGAGGCTAAGGGGGAAGAAGAGTACCCCTAGCATTAGCTAGGAGGTACCGGTGAAATCTCTACGGTCAGCAAGCAAGAGCTCCACGGAGCACGTGGATGTCACTCAGAATGGGCGATCAGGAAATGGTACTCTCTTTTCATTTGTATAATAGATGTTGTAGGTTTTATGGTTGGATCTGCATGTTGATTATGTAAGTAGATTAGATGTTTAGATTGATTACTGAACCCTTCTAAGCCTAGCTCGACGATTGTTGACTCCCATGGTCTTCATCTTCCTGCATGTCATGACCACCATGTGGTATTGATTATCACCTTGAGGTTGTTTATCTTCCGTCCTTAGCTTACCAGTCCTCTCTTGAGCAGTCGGCCAGGAGCCTGATCTACGGTCGACGCCTTAGCATTAAAAGACCTATGGATATCAATGCCCTGCCTTTCTGTGCGAGGATGGTGAGCGAAGGATGACCCTATCCATCATCTACCTCTTTTCTTGTCCTTGGATGATTGTTGTCTTGCGTCGTGATGCATTTATTTAACCCTATAGAATTTGATTGTTGGCAAAGTTTTTCCATGAACTCGACATGTTTATATCTATTGTTATCTCATTTTACTTCACCTTTTTATCTCACTAGACATTCCTGCGTTTTTACATTATTGACTGCATTTTTATGCATGCATGAATAAATTTTCTCTGCATATATGCTTAGATGAACAACTTAACTCTGCATTATTGAGCATTGATGAATACATCTATCTTTGTGTTTTATGTTGATGGATATTTGGCTTGGGCATGTAATTCTATTGGCCATCGATTAACTGTTCTCTACAATATAATGTAGTTAGTGGGTGAATTTATGCTCTGGTCTTCAGATGGCATTTTCTTTTTAAGAAATAACCTTAGCAATTCGTTTTAATTGATGGATAGTGTCTCTGCGATAATCATTTCTTTTTAGCAAATAACATTAGCAAAACGTCTTTGATGGACAATGTCTTTGTGATAATCGTTTTCTTTTTAGCAAATAACATTAGCAAATCGTTTTCAATGGATAGTGTCTCTGCAATAATCATTTTCTTTTTAGTAAATCGTTTTTTTGATGGATAGTGTCTCTGCGATAATCGTTTTCTTTTTATCAAATAACATTAGCAAATCATTTTTTGATGGATAGTGTCTCTGCGATAATCGTTTTCTTTTTAGAAAATAAGATTAGCAAATCGTTTTTGATGGATAGTGTCTCTGCGATAATCATTTTTTTTTTAGCAAATAACATTAGAAAATCGTTTTATTTGTTGGTTAGTGTTTTATTTTATCAGCGTGTTTTTCCACTTAAATTTACCAGTTTTGATCATCGGAACTAAAGCGTTGTTATTATTGAAATTGAAACATTCCAGTAGTGGCAACGATTGACTTTTACTAGCAAATGACTACTCCAAAAATTACGACCATGTCCCATTCTAATACCTGACAGCCTTGATTTCACTGGATAATCACTAGCGTATACCCTGGCAGTCGTAATACTCTCCACTAAAATTTATTCATGTACCTTAAACCTTTAAACAACCATGCCCACCTGTGTGTCTGGCTATTTTGGACAGAAATCGATACTCCTGTGCATCTTGTTTTATTTTGTGTTTTACTGCTTGATAGATGATGAATTTCGGTTGAGGATAGCACTTTATGTTAAGGATTAGGTGAATGACAAGTAGCGGCTTCCATTTGCTTGGTTTTGATGATTTTCATTTGTTTGCATATCGCCTGCCTCCCATTTTAATGACTGTAGTCAATTTTGGTCGTTTACCTTTTTACTGTCTAGGGCCTAATTAATTTCAAAATATAAATGAACACAAGGATGAATATACAACTCTGTCAAAATGAAACTGTTTATTTTTCTAGAAATTCTCTTATTTTATTTATTGATAATGATGATTTTTTTTTTATATAAAATAAAGTGTTGAGAATGATTCTTTGTAGCGTAGATTTATTCTATCTACACCATAGGCTACTGATTTGTTCACGATTATAATTGGAGTGATGTGTTTAAATTAAGTGTTCATGATTCTTATCTTCACCCGAATTGTTAGAGAACTATTGTGGCTCCTTAGCCACCCTTTGACTGGTTTAATCTCTTGGGCATAGGCCTCTACCTAAAACCAGAAGAATGATGGTTTCAAATGTTGGGTTTTATATACAATATTAAATTTTGTGCTAGAAACCTCCTACAACAATAGAATGATTGCCCAAAGATATTATGTGAGGAAAGATTAAGTAGAGTTGTTAAAAAGGGGAATCCTAATTTAAAATAGAGCAAAACATATGATTAACTTAGTGATATGCCCAAAAGGTATTATATGGTTTTCTAGTGGGTCCATAAATGCTAACTAATAATGTAAAGAAAAATAAATTCAACTGAACAAGGCTAGGAAGAAACGACAGAGGATGGATATGCATTTATGTCGAAAGATACAAGTAGGAACAAACTATACTTACATAGTGTTGGAAAACTAGGAGAATGTCCTAAAGGGCTATGCATTGGTATGATGGAATCCTTATAGTGTTTTTCTACATTTAAG
This sequence comes from Picea engelmannii, assembly GCA_009831015.1. NCBI lineage: Eukaryota > Viridiplantae > Streptophyta > Pinopsida > Pinales > Pinaceae > Picea > Picea engelmannii. Next base: position 430,715 of record ML785529.1, on the reverse strand, counting down.
ATGCTTTTAATGGGATGCGTCCCCTTATATTCTACATGGGTTGCTTTTGTTTTGAAATGAAACTATCTCATATTCCTCCTGATACTACAAAATGGTGTCGAGGTGGGGAAATTCAGTGCCTACTCTTTTAGTGTGGATCTACCCTTTAAAAATGACCTATACATTTCAATGTTGGATAAATTTGGAAGATTTTTCTTAAAAAGGGGTTGGTTCATTGGTGGAGAGGAGAGGCCACAATTGCACATAAACATAGGAATTACCTTATTCCTTATAGCGAGTGAAAATACTTTAAGTTATGTAATTGAAGTTTGTAAATTGTATTATAATGCATGAAGGTGATAATGACTCTCGCTCGTCATGAAAGTTCAAGTTACCTATGTCCTTTTTATGATGGTTTCGCGTAGATGATCTTGACGTTATCATTTAGGTTAGTCAACTTGGACTGGTTGGTTTTGGGTGGGATGTAGACACCTCCTTGTTCCTTAGAATAGTCGCCAGCCTTGAGACCTTAAATGGTAAAAATCAATGGGAACCTGGGCTTGAGCGTTGCTGATGTGTCCTAGAGGTCCTAACCATTGCAGGGTAGGACGAGCAGGGAGTCATTCTCTTTCTTCATCGATTGAATGTCGTACATTGCTTCCAGATTCTTGATGTGCTTTCATGTTAGGGCGTTATGCGTTGTTGTGTGAGTTGCTTGCGTTGAGTCTGTCAACATGTTGCAATGTTGAGTATAATGCCTCTATTACCTTCCTACATACACATGCCAAAAAAAAAAATATAAAAAAAATTTCCACTTGTTGTGTGAGGCTTGATGTCGTAACGAATAGGTTCATTACACCAACCTTAGACACTCTTGTTCCATGATCCATGTTTTTCCATGATCTGTATTTATGCAAGAAAACAATGAAATATAGAAATACCCATAAGTGCTTAGAGACAGAATGGAAATAAAATAGTTAGGGTGTTGGTAGCTTATCCTTGAGAAGAGATGTGGCATCTACTGGACTATGAACTCTTTGTTACAATGAGGCTCGAAGGCCTATATATTATTGAGAAATAATGGAAAAACCCTAAAGATCTAAAAACCAAACCCTAGAAGATGAAAAACTAGAATATGGCCCCCCTCGGGGTAAATTGGTACATCAATTTCTCGGGGTGGTAACTATGGCATACTATCTTTGTTTGATGCACATGATACATCATTAGAAATATCTATCAAAGGAATAGATTGTTGATAGCGAATATCTATTCTGGAACAGACTCATATTCACCACAACATTTGATGCAAAAAAATTTCACTTAGGGGCTCAAAATTACTTCGAAGTTCACGACCCAAAAAACTGCTAAAAATAGTAAATTGTGCTACAATTAAGGACACTGAAAAACTGAAAGAAACAATGGTGTGGGTCCAAGTGGAATAGGCAGGTGGCCACCAATATCCACCTGATTGATTCCTCCCCCCTTAAGAAGAAATGGCCCCCATTGCGTTGAGTTCCTCCATGAGATGAGGAAACTTTTATTGAACTTGGTCCTTGGTGAGCCACTTTCCCTAGTGAAGGAGTTGGCCTGCTTTAACAACACGATATAGTTGGATCCTCTGCTCGCGAGTGTTCTTGATCTGTGTGTCCATAATCCGATTAGGTGTGGCTTTTTCCATGCAATCTAGGTTTAACTCTGTTGTTTTGATTTGTTCAACCATGTGAGATGTGTACAATAGAGGTGGAAAGTAGGGCCAGAGGCGGTCCACATTGAACACTGGGTGAAAACCAAGGAATGGTGGAATACTGAGGTCAAATGCATTGTCCCCTACAACCTTGGTGATGGTGTATGGCCCATATCGAAGCAGGAGAATCTTGCAGTAGGGTCCAATGAGGCGCTCCTTTTGAAAATGTAGCAACACTTTGTTGCCCACCTGAAAGTTGTGTAGCACCCAATGTTGATCATGTTTCTTCTTGTACTTAGCATTGGCTCTGTCCAAGATGTCATGAACCTGTTGGAGGATATGTTGAATGCGCTCAATGAAGTTGTTTGCATTGTCAGCCTCAGACTAGACATGGAAAGAATCGTCGTGTGTGGTCACAACTGGCATGGCTACGTCAATGGGACATAGTATTGATGTTTGGACAACATCGGAAAGACATTCTCTAAAGATAATAATTAATAATATAATTATTATTGATTATTAAAATAGTATATAATAAGTAGTTATTGATTATTCAAGGGATGCATCCTTTCATGAATGGTCACCTTATGTTCCTTATATATGGAACACTCGTTATTGTAATAGAATATCGATCATATCTCATATCAAGAAAACCAACATGGTATCAGAGCAAGTTGACTGGGTGTGGCTCTCTCACGGGGGATCCGAGGATCCTGAGAGAAGATGATAGTGTCTATCATGGAAATGGTAGTAAAGTTGTCCAAGCCCATGTTTTGAGAGATTCCACGCTCTTAGAAACAATTCATTGTTTCTATAATTTTTCATCTAAAATGATGAAACACAAGCATAGCTCATATCCCCATCTCCGCTATTCATGACAACCACATTCTCCAACGATCTATTTGTATGCAGTGATCTCTTTGTTTCCATTGGACTGGATGAGATGGATTAAAGATGAAGGTGAAAAATGTTCCAATTTTTGGATGAAAGTCCCATGAACTCCCTTGACATGTCTTGTTAATTAATCTTGGAAATGCTCGACTGCCAACGTAAACATCAACAAAAATATTCAAATATCAATCTTCTGTATGATAATTCCCACTCAGTCGAATCTTTGATGAAGTTTGAGCAGAAAAAATTCATTATATTGGTCCCTTACTCCTAGGAGTCTATCGATGAGTTGTTTTCAATCTTCATGTTGATATTTGTGACGTCGATCTGGTCGTGAGTGGAACTGATTGATTGATTATTTACCAAGTCATTAAGTATGGAAGTTCTGAGGCATTCATAGGTGGGGAGCCTCTTTATGGCTGCCCATCCCAACGCCTCCTCCTCACATATACGCACGATTGAACTCGATGAAAGACTAGGGAATTGTCCTTTGCTGGCTGAAATATTTCATTATTCAATTATGCACTTATCCCTACTCAGCAAGGTTGGTATTTTTAAGATAAGCTAGTATGATGACATGCCAATTGTCGATAGGATTCCACTATTTTTCAATATTGATGGTTGATGAATTCTATTTCTTGTGTGTATGGAACTGCATATACAATGAAATATAAAGAACTTCAATTTACAATAATCTTTGTATTTGCAAGTGGTCTCTGGAAAGGCACTGATATTCCACTGAATAAGTATGTGTCCTCACTGGGGATGTGAACTTGTAAGATGTTACTGTTCCAAAGGCCCGAAATGGAATCAATGTGGGGCTTGAGGAAGTCAAGAAATATATCTCAGGTGACTCTCCATGTCACTATGTGGACATTCATGTGATTCTTTCTATGCAAGTAATAAGTAGAATTGTCCTCTTTTTAAAAACAAAAAAAAAGAAAAAAGGAAATTAAACTCCCATTTTCTTTGGGACAAGATTGGGGAATCAATATGTGACTTGAGGAAGTCCAAAAATATATCTCATTGTATCAACGTACATGGTCAGATTGTTTTTGGTCACAAGAAACAACTTTGTGTTTACATTTCAAAATATTAGAATGCTCCAAAGCTTAGGCTTGTCAGAGTGGCAGAAAATGGAAGTATTGCAGAGTAATGAGTGGATTACTAGATGAAGGAACCAAGATGTTGGTTTCATGAGGAAACCTTGATATATCTTGGGGGACATTGGTCTCATGAGGAAATCTCGATGTGTCCTAGATATGTTTGAGGTAGGGATCAAGAAGGAGTACATTGTTCCTCACAACCCTCAACAGAATGGGGTCGTAGAGAGGAAGATCAGATTTTTTTTTGAGACAGTCAAGGCGATGATTCATTATCAACATTTTTCTATGATTCTATGGGGAGAGGCATCCATAACTGTAGTGTATGTTCAGAACAAAATTCCTTAAGGAACATGACTCCCGAGGAGGCCTTCACCGTAGTGAATCCTGAGGTTGGACACTTTAGGATATTTGTGTGTTCAATATACATTCATGTACCTAAGGAGAAAAGGACCAAGCTAGACCCTTCAAGTAGAAAGGGTACATTTGTGGGGTACAATGTGTCTTCGAAGGAATACCAGATCTAGATCCCTCGTCAGAGAAAAATTGAGTGAGAGAAAGAAAGAGATGGTGCCTTCCGAGAGAGAAAGATACCTCATATATATTCATGTTGTGACGCAACTATGAGCCACATCATTGATTCTAAACCTTCCAATTATGAGGAGGAAACTAGTCATCCAATATGTAGAGATGTCATGATGGAGGAGTATCAATCCATCATGAAGAATGATGTGTGGTATATTGTTTTGAGACCTTAAAGGAAGTCTGTAGTGACTTCCAAATGGATCTATAAGATCAAACATACAACTGATGGAAGCATCAAGAAGCACAAAGCAACTTTTGTTGCTAGAGAATTCTCTCAGGTGGAGGGAATAGATTATGAGGAGACATTTGATCATGTTTCTCATTACACTTCTATTCGAATGATTATTTCCCTCGCAACATCCATGGGTTGGAAACTACATCAGATGGATGTGAAGACAACCTTTCTCAATGGAGAGATTGGGGAAGAAATATACATCGACTAGCCAGATGGTTTCGTCATACATGAGAAGGAGTCTCATGTGTGTAGGTTGAAGAAGGCCTTTTATGGACTCAAGCAGGCACCTCGAGCTTGATATGTGAGGATTGATGGACACCTGATGAGTTTGGGATTAAGAAAAAGTGTTGTTGATCCCAACCTGTACTACAAAATTGTTAATGGTGACGCCCTGATTTTGGTCCTCTACATTAATGATTTATTCCTCATAGGTACATAGAAATTTATTTTTGAATGCAAGTTTCTGTTGGCCCCTGAGTTGGAGATGAAGGACCTTGGTATGATTCACTACTTCTTGGGACTAGAGGTGTGGCAAAGAACTGATGAGATGTTCCTGAGTCAGGGGAAGTACACTGTTGAGATATTGAAGAAGTTTGAGATACTGAACTTCAAGCCCGTGGCTATACCAATGATGATGAATCTAAAGAAACTGAGTGTGTCTTCTTCCGATTTTGAGGAAATTGATCTAAATCTGTACAGACAGTTTGTTGGGTAATTGATGTATCTGGTTAACACCAGACCAAATATTTGCTATGCAGTGAGTGCACTTAGCTAGTTTATAAGTCAGCTAAGATAAACACACTAGATTGTTGTGAAACATGTATTGAGATACTTGCGAGGCACAGTTCGACATGGTTTGAGATATACTTCCAGTATTGATATGTTATGGCAGGAATATATTGACTGTAATTGTGTAGGGCACACAGTGGATAGAAAGAGAACCTTTAGGTGTTTCTTTACTTTGGGATCATTCATGGTTTCTTGGTGTACCAAGAAATGAACTTCTATGGTGTTGAGAACAAAAGAAGCATAATACATTGCACTAAGTATGACAGTCCATGAAGCAATATGGATTCACAAGCTCCTTGTAGATCTATGATAGTCCGTGAAGCAGTATGGAGTCACAAGCTCCTTGTAGAAGTTGTGTGAAGATCTCTGATAATCCAGTGTTTCATGACAAATTGAACCATATTGAGATCAAATACCATTATATTTGAGACATGGTGCAGAGGAAGGAAGTATTGGCACAATACCTTCCTACATATGAGCAAGTTGCTGATGTTCTTACCAAACCAGGATGAAGTTTAAGCACTTCCGTGAGAGATTGGGCATGGAAGAGAATGCCTCCCTTGCTAAGAGGGAGTGTTGATGTTTGCAGCTTCCTGAGACATTATCCAAATCGTACTCGTATGTGACTGAGTTGAGATGATCTTTGAGGACACTTATCTGAGAAGGGATAAGTGGAGCACTTATTCGAGAAGGAATAAGTGCAGTTGGGATTATAACGCATCATCCCATGTGGAGAGAACATGAGGACATGTCAAGGGAGTTGACCCTTGACATCATACAATATGGGAGCTGACCCTAGTGTTTCTAGAGGGTGTAGCCTCTAGAAATACACATGGAGTGCCATGTGTGACAAAATTTCTATAGATCGTACTCCTCTGTGAATTGAGTTGAGTTGATCTGTGAGGACACTTATTGGAGAAGGAATATGTGAATTTGGGCTTATATCCCATCATCCCATGTTCATAGAACATGAGGAAATGTCAAGGGAGTTGACCCCTGATGTCTCACACTATGGGGAGTTGACCCTAAGTTTTCATAGAGGGAGTAGCCTCTAGAAGTCCACTTGGGAGTGCCATGTGTGACAAATATTTTACTACTATGGTGGTTTTGTACCATTGGCGGAGACTGCGTGTCTATGGACATTAGTTGTGTACTACTATGGAAAGATACCTCCCTAGCTAAGAGGGAGTGTTGATGTTTCAACATCGGGCATAACTTCTCCTACATTGGGCTTCAGACCAAAGGAGATAGGACACATTTATCACAAAGGTGCACTTATGATAAATGGACCCAGATGTAGTCCTTCCTTGATCATGACAAGGAATAATATGGACTCGAGGTGCTTGAAGTCCTTTCCACATGTTAGTTAGCATCAAGATGACATTCACTCATAGGTGTGTGCCTATGGTGAAAGATCCTAGTGTGGTCTTTGTCCTAGTCATGGTGATTTGAAAAGGAATGATAAAGACTCAAGATGCCATATGTTATTACATGCAGACCCAAATTGAGCCTAATATTAGAGAGAGTTAATTGGCTCAGAGGGAGAATCATAGAAGGAATTTCTCATTGGTTCAGGTCGGAGGCAGATGTCTCCCAAGACTGAAAGACAAGTGTCATGAGTCTAGGGTGAAGTTTGCATACTTCAAAGAAAGAAGTGGCATTTTACAGAATGTGTCCTTCGTTGAGAGGGAGTGTTGATGTTTGGACAACATAGGGAAGACATTCTCTAAAGATAATAATTAATAATATAATTATTATTGATTATTAAAATAGTATACAATAAGTAGTTATTGATTATTCAAGGGACACATCCTTTCATGGATGGTCACCTTATGTTCCCTATATATGGAACACTCATTATCGTAATAGAATATCGATCATATCTCATATCAAGAAAACCAACACATAGTGGTTGGAATCCCAAGCCCACTTGAAAGAGGCCATGGCTGGTTGAGATATGGAGAGCTTGATTATAGTTGTGTTTTACATAGGGGAGGCTCTCATCCCATGTGCGTGGATTATTTGAGTTGTACACGGATAGAATGTGTATGATCATCTGGTTGACGACCTCTGTTTGTCCATCAGTTTGCGGATGGAAAACTATGGACTTGGTGAGCTTGGTGTCCAACATCGACCAGAGGATGGACAAAAATGTACCGAGGAACCTATTGTATCGATCTCATATGATAGACTATGGGATCCCAAAGTGTACCCACACTTGTTCAAGGAAGAGTTTAGCAGTGGCTTCTGTTGTGATATTCTTCTTCCAGGCCCTCATAATGGACATCTTCGAGAATTTTTCGACGATAAAAAAAATGAAGTCATTGCCATCCTTAGTAGAAGGAAGACCCGACATGTAATCCATGGAGATGGATTCCCAAGGTCGAGCAGGGGTAGACAACAGATTATAGAGGCCTTGCTTATTTATGGTTAGTTTGGCAATGGCTCAAGTAGTGTAGGACTTGATGTACTTCTCGACATATTGTCAAAGGTTCATCCAACATAAATACTTTTGCATTACTGCCATGCTTTTATCGACCCTGAAATTCCTAGTGACCCAACTGTAGTGCACCTCCCAAATCATATTTCCACACTCGCTTAAAGAAACACAAAGGTGTCCCAGGTGACATAGCAGGGCATCCTGGAGGTGAAAATTAGGAACTTGCTTACCCTCCAAGAGAATATTGTATGTGTGGTCGAATTCTAGATCACTTTTGTAGAGAAGCAACTAATCGAAAGTATAATTCCCATAAGGGTCGAGAACCTTGGTTAGCGCCATGATAGGTGGTCTGTTGAGGCCATATGCAACATTATTGGTTCTTCCTTTATTGTACTTAATGTTTAAATGAAACTGTTGCAGGTATGTAGACCACTTCTGATGGTGATCGTTCTGCAACATCCCTTGTGTCTGTATGAACTGCAAGTGCCGATGGTCTGTGTGGATGATCGTTTCCTTTCCGAAAATGCAATGATTCCATTGTCGGCAAGCCTGCACAATGGAATACATCTCATTGTCATAAGTGGGATACTTATAGACTGTGTCGGAAAGTGTCTCACTATGATATGCCACTCGATGCCACTATTGAGAGAGGACCACCCAAATAGCATAGTCAGAGGCATATGTCTCGATCTCAAATCGTTGTTGCAGGTCTGGTAATGTGAGAACTAGTGCAGATCAGAGGCGATGCTTCAACTCTTCAAACACCCTTTGTTGAGATTTAGACAAAAATAATTTTTCTTTCACTCCTCCCTTGGTTACTTGACTCAAGGGCCAAGTGATATGAGAGAATCCCAGCACGAACCTACGATAGAAATTAGAAAGACCCAAAATGCTGCAGAGTTGTGTTAGTGTGGTTGGGGATGGCCAATACTGAATGACTTGGATCTTGGCTAGATCCACATGCACCCCCTGCTCATCAATAATTTATCCCAGATACTGAACCTGGGTCATGCCAAAAGTTCACTTCTCCAAATTGGCACCCAACTTGTGTTGCCGCAACGTTTGGAGGACTTGTTGGATTTGGTGGAGGTTCTCTTCTCAAGTCTGGCTAAATATTAGAATGTCATCGAAGTACACCACTACAAATGAGTTGGTGAATGGTTGCAAGATGTTGTCCATTATCCTCATGAAGGTTGTAGGGGCATTTTTCAACCCGAAAGGCATGACCAACCATTCAAAAAGGCCCTCCTTATATTTGAAGGTAGTCTTCCACACATCAGAGGGTTCGATTGGTACCTGGTGATACCCAGACTTAAATTCGATCTTGCTGAAATATTTTGTCCCCTTGAGTTGGTCTAAAAGGTCATCAATCTATGGGATCGGGTACCTATTTCAGACATTGATCTTGTTCAACACCCGATAGTCAATGAAGAGTCTCCAAGTCCCATTCGTCTTCTGCACTAGCACGATTGGGCTACCACACGACGATGAACTCAGTAGGATGTGAGCTTTCTGGAACAACTCCTAAATTTGCTTCTTGATTTTGTCATTCTCCATAACAAAGCGTCGGTAGATTGCTCCATTGGGAAGCAACGCACCTGGGGTCAGATTGATGGGGTGCTTGACCTGGCAGTGTAGAGGTACCGGTGTGGGGGAGGTGAATATGTCCTCATACTCCTCCACGACCTTATCCATCTGTTGATGTTGTGCAGAGGGGCACTATCTTGAGGTCATGGCCACAATATTCTTCTTTACCTGAGGGTGGATCATCTGGAAAACAAATTTCCTAGTTTTGGCAATGAGCTTACTGCATTGTTTTGCAGTAACCAAAGAGATGGATGTAGGGGGTGCTATTTCCGGTATCCTGTACAACTTATTCCCCAAATTAATAATAACAACACGAGTCCTAGAGTCATACACAACATGTCACTTCCACAAATATGGTTGGCCTAATAATGCATCGGAAACATCAAGAGGAAAAATATCACATAATACCTCATCCATGAAGGGCTTGATGTTGTAGGGAATGTGGCATTGGTAGCTGATGCAGAGGTCTTGTCCTTGGTGCATCCACCAAGTGGTGTATGGTTGTGGGTGTGTTGTGGTCGACAAGCAGAGTTGTTTAATGACCTTTACTGAGATGAGGTTCTTCTGGATACCACTGTCGATAATGAACTACAACAGGGAACCCTTTACCCACATCTGGGAATGGAAGAGGCACCTTGCCTCATCTGGATATTCTGGTTTCTTCTTATGGATATTCATGGTGGAAACAATGGCGTTGAGATCTGCATTGATAATATGCTTCCCCCTGTCATTCCCCTTGTCGTGTTTTGATTTAGAATCAAAGCCTACATCTGATTCAAAATCCTTCAAATCAGCTACCAGTGACTTCTTGGCTCGACACTCGCTTGTGTTATGAGTGAAGGTCTTATGGAACTCACACCACTTCCTCATGTCCTTTTTTGGCTTTGTGGTGTTTTTCTTTTCTTGCGGCTTTGGCAGGTTGTCCTGGGCCACCCCACCTTGGCTTGTTCCTTTGCTCGACAGCTTGGGGGTACCTTTCCCTTGCTTCTAATTCGCATACCCAAATTCTCACTTCTTCTGTTTGAACTTCTGCTCAATCTTGGTAGCATACCGGTATGGCACACCAAGCGAGGAGATGTCGAGGAAATCCATTTCATCCTGAATGTATCTATGTAGACAACTATGGTAATTTAACACCAAATATTTCACTAAATCTTTGATACCCAACTTTGTGCATAGGGTATGAAACAATTTGGTCACCTCATGCACATCTTGGTCCCTTTCATGCCACAACATAGTCCATTTTATTTATTTGTCCTCATATCTCCCCATGGGATAATATTGTTCCTTGATGGCGTCTCAGAAATAATTCCAAGTTGGTCCAACCGAGAACAAAGAGGGTTCCTCCTCACTTTGTTTCTCCCAGTAGGTTTCCCTCTAGTCCTTGACATTGGGGGCGTCTTTAAGGAGTGAAAAAATAATCCTTTATTGGTTGAAAAAGTCATGAACCGATAAATATACTTCTACAATATTCAAACATCTATCTATTACATATACATCTATTTGTCCCTCAAATATGGAAATTTCAAAGCTTACTTGTACCTTAAAAGGACTGACGCCTCAAGAGTGAATGTTGGATGTAGATGCACTGCCAGTGGGTAGTCGTTGAAGGATCTGACCAAATTTGTCCGTCATCACGTTCCTTTGTTTCTCAAGGGAATCCTTGAGCAATAATTTGATACGATCTCCTGATCCCTCATCTTTATTGTCTTCCCCCATGGGCGATCGTCGAGGTTTATGAAGATGATCTTGCAACAGTTCAACCAGATCGAGCCCTAACGCCTTATACCCCGACCTCGTTGGGGAAATGCAAAGAAGGATCAAGAAAGATCAGACTGCTCAGATACCACTGATCTAGATTTATGCAGGAACACAATGAAATACATAAATACCCTTAAACACAGAGATTGAGCGGAAATAAAACTTCATTTCATTAACAACAAATAACTGAAATATGCTTACAGATAGAATGGAAATAAAATATCTAGGGCGTTGGTAGATTATCTTTGACAAGAGATGTGGAGGCTACTGGCCTCTGAAATTTGTGTTATAATGAGGCTTGAAGGCCTATATATTATTGTGAAATAATGGAAAAACCCTAAAGATACAAGAACACACCACAATATGGCCCCCCTTGGGGTAAACTGGTACATCAACTTCCTGGGGTTGTAACTTTGGCATACTAACTTCGTTTGATGGACATGATACATCGTTAGAAATATCTATCTGAGGACTTCACTTTTGACAAAAAATATCAAGTTTGTAACTGACTCGTATTCGCCACAACATTTGATGCCAAAAAACGTCGTTTAGGGCCTCAAAACGGCTCTAGAAGTTCATGACCCGAAAAACTGTTAAAAAAAGTAAATTATGCTACAATTAAGAAAACTAAAAAAGTGAAAGAAAAAATGGTGTGGGTCCAAGTGGAATAGGCGTGTGGCCACTAATATCCACTTGGATCATTCCATCTGTCAATATCAGGTCACCACTGAGCGAGGGTTATGAATCCACAAGGATAAATCTCAAACCAACACTCAGTTTCCCAAACCAGTTAGCAATCAAGCTCTCATGGATTTCTCAAACACAAAAAAAAACCATTTTATCATCTCTCTTTCCCCTCATCTTGTACCACCCAAAAACATGAACCCCCTTCACTACCACACAATCCCTCAGGTTGTCCACCTCTTTTCGAGGGTCCAATACTTGTGGTGAGGAAATCTAAATGTTAGAAAATTTGACTAATCTCAACTATGGACAATTGTCTCTCAGCTACCATTATTCTCATGCCCATAGGAATCCCGCCCTTTTCTAGAATAATCAAAAATTAATTATATCCAACCAACCATGGTTGCTTTCCTTCAACAATTCATCTTTCCTTCTCCATGCAAAACAAGAATGAGTAGAAGAGTGTATTAGAGAGGAATTACTCCAAAAACGATTTCAGTCAGAATGAATGGCCAATCCCTAAGTCATTGAAAAATGGGGTTTAAATATCAATATCATAATGTGGCCTTCCCCCAAGACATTCATGTAACCCCCTATTTCTCTCCAAAATTCCAAGGTGGGTAAAATAAAAATAATTTAAAAAATATAAAGGCTTATCCCTTAGACTTTCCCCCTCTCTCGTGGAATCATAGCACCCTATAACTCTTGTCCTTGTCAATATCACAACCAATGATGTATTTAATAATTAATAATAATCAAAGTATTACATTTCCTAGTCACTCTTATCCTTTTCAATTTTTCAGGCACTCCATCCTTTCATCAAATAAACAAAATGAATTATTAATATGGGGACCGAAAACCAAGGTTTTACATTGATGGAAGGATACAATGTTTGGATGATTGTATCTAGAGATTAAGCCAAACCTACAACCCCGACAAACACAGTTGATTATTTGGAGAAAATAAAAATCAAGGAAAATGTACTCTTTATAATGTCTATCTCACCTTATTTTGATGAATCGATAGGTATTATTTTGCAAAAGGAAGAAAATAGAAATAATATTAATTACAGGACTTTGAGTTCATATTTGGAATTGTTAACCAAAGAGAACCATCCGTACAAAGAAAACCCATGGGAGAGGAACATAGGAGGTAAGGAACCTCAAGATCATGCTTCAATACATGTTGAGCCCTTTTTTTTCAATCAGGGAATCAAGAAAATGCAGATATTATACCATAAATATATAGTGGGAGATCATCTTATATTTTATTTGGGTACCCAAAAAATGCAGAAATCGTGCCATGGTTATATAGTTGGGAAAAAATTTACAATTTGGGCACCCAAAAAGGTACATACTCCTCCAACAAATTTACAACTAGGCACCATATTTTTTTAATTTGAACACCCCAACAAATATGCAAAATTATTACTAGGAGATGGAAAAAAACATCAAAATAACAACAACGATTTGACTTGTCGTTAGATTCTCCTTGTTTTTTCAAGGGCACAAAAAGAGACAAAATATTTAGGAAGAAAAATTTATAGCCATAGATGTAAACTCCGAAGAACTCGAGTCCGACGAACATTCATTTGGGTATTGAAGAAAAATTACAGATACACATGAGATTTTTTCGTTTCATGCCAAAGATTGATATAATTTTATTTTTTCCAGCCGATATATAGTATTGCATTGTCCTCATTTAAGGTAAATTTTCTATGTATCTGAAAGTCGGACAACATGTAGACACTGTTTTCCTTTTTCTGTAGGTATAAATCATATGGAAATTCTTCTAACTCAAGAATCACATCTTGTAACATAGGTTGTCTAATTGTACAATCTACGATTACATTTCCCATGGTTAGGATGGAAACATTGAGGCAATATCTATATATCTAGGGGAATTTTTTACTGCGTCATAGAAAAAAAATTGTATCATCATTTATGAAAGTAGAGGAAGAAGCAAGAGAGTTGCATTTGGCACATACAGGCTCGAAGGGCATCGAATACACATTCACACATACAGGCTCGGAAGGGGTTGTGTAAAAGATCATTTCTTTAACGTCTCATTTCTTTGTTATATTTTTTAAGAGAATAAGTGGAAATTTCCATTTATTCAATTGTTGTTCCATTGAGGAAAATAAATTTGAATAGGTGTCGAACAATTGCATCTACAAAATGGAACATTGCAATAGTTCTGTAACATAACTGATATACATGGACATGAGAAAGAAAAGGACAAAACTAGATATGGAGAATGGTACCATTTCCTTGTTGTTGTCTGACTCTCCATCTTTTATATGGAGAATGTGTTGCGAGCCAAGTTTTCTCACGAGTGTGACATTGACACCAATGGTTCTGATTGGGTAAGTGTTGCTTCTCTTTGCAAGTTGGGCGATAGTTGTGTCCAAGACAAAATGATATTCTGAAGAAATAACGAGAATTTTTTCCACGATACTTGTTTCGTTGAGAGATATAATCCGATCACAATCACCATGGTAATATACTGTTTTGGGAAATATATTAAAATTTCTAATGGATATCCCATTACTGGGAATTTTCTTTTTTGCATGTTTCTGGACAAGTTGTGTGGGAATAGTTAGTGTGAGAGTCATCAGGGCTTCGTTGTCTATCATGTCAGCACACATAATGTATCTAGTTTTTTTTTCCTTGTCCAAGTAGGGGTTATAGACAACCATTATGTCCCCAATGAACACTTGTCCATTTCAACGATTTTTCAAGCCCTCTATTTATAGTATTTTGGGTGTTATAAGTTTAGACCTCGTGACATTTTTTGAACAGAAAAAGTAATGTGAATGGTAGTCTGCACTAATATTTTTTTTTTTCCTAGCATAAATGTACAAGTAGACACATAGCTTGGATGAAGTATGGAGCTAGATTTTTGCAACCATACTTCTCAATCTTCGTAACTTTCCCTATATTTAGTGTCTCAGATTCACTCATTGATACTTGTTGTGAACTACAACGTATGTGTTGTAGATGACATCAACATATTTATCATGGCATAGATGAATACATAGTTGATGATATTTTTTTGGTAAACATATCAGGAACACAATGTATGACTCTTTACCTTTGGCCTTATCGGTCTGTTGATGTTTGTGATGATTGATTTCTCATGGCCATGTGACTATTCCAACTGTTTTTGATGCAAGCATGTGTAGATGAACATCAAAAGGACTAAATAAGCATATTCATTGTATATTTTCCATAATTGTTTTGAATGTCACATACAGGGTTGAAGGAGATGGAATACAAAATAGGGTGTCAAGGGATATTTAGGGAACATGAGGAACCGATTGTCAAATTGTATGCCTGAGATTTTTTTACTACAAATTTTTTTAACAAGAAATAGGGCATGATGGGGGGTACGACGACCAATCTGTATATCATGGAAGCTCTGAAGCTAGAGGCACACTCTTTAACCTACCAGCCCAAGAACCCAAGATTGAAAAGGTGGCTAAGTATGGAATGAAGAAACCGTCAGTCAGAGTCGTGATATAGAAGCATGAGTATAAATGCGAACCTGTGAGTCCGCCAACCCATGAACCTAGACATTTTTGGAAAGACAACTAAGAAAAAAAGACAAAAAGTGAAAGTAGATGAGAAAAACGAAGGGGCATTCGGTTAAGTATAGAAGAGGGAAAAAAAAGGGATAATATAAAGTGGTAAATTCATAAATGGAGAGGGAAATGTTTGGAAGAGGGAAGTCTCAACAAAGGCCCATTGTTTCAAAATCATCGTTTTCTAGTCCAATATTATATGCACCCACCCATTTTGTGTGTTTGATTTACTAGCAGAGTTGGTATACCTTTTCGAAGATTGTACTTCATCCCCCTTTGTTGTGGCATATAAGAATTCATATTCCTACCCAACCAATCTGTTTCTTTCAATGTAACAACATCGCACATATAGTGGACAAGAAAGTAAGCTAGGATGAGAAAAAAAGTAAAAGAAAGAAATGCAGTTCTATTGATTTCAATGTAGCAGCAAAGAGAATACAATTCACATGAGGATAAGTTACTATGTAGAAAGATACGTAGTATATACATACAGTAAATTAGGTGCAAAGACGTAGAAAAGGTAGAACAAATATAGAGACAATAAATGAAATACTAAAGACTGGAATATGAAATAAGAGTAGAAGCATGCACCTTTGTAACTTATCCTCTACATTTGGGGCAAAGATTTCATCCTTTTCTCCAACTATTATGTTTGTTTAAATGTAGCAATGCAGAAAAATACAATGGACATGAAGGAAGTTGGTATGTAGGAAGATATGTACAAAAAAAAAAAAAACTTCGATTTATTTCAATGTAGCGGCACAAGAAAATACAAACGACACGAAGATAAATTATTATGTAGGAAGATACGAAATATCTACGTACAATAAATTAGGTGAACACATATACACACTATAATTTAAATAAAAAACAATGGAATATGAAATAACAGTAAAAGCATGTACCTTTGTATCTCCTCTTCTACACTTGCAATAAAGACTCCTTCGTTTTCTCCATCTATTTTGTTTGTTTCAATGTGGGAAAGCACAAAATACAATGAACATGAATGGAAGCTAGTATGCATGGGAGAACAAGTAATATGTATATACAATAAATGAGAATCAAGTAATAGAATAAAATATAGTTAGAAACATGAACCTTTGCTTTTCTTCATCCATGGTTGTAATTATATAAATTTTTTCCTACGCAAAATATATTACAAGACATGAAATATTAAGAAATTGCATGGCAATAGCTGAATGATTTTCATTTTCTGCAACAAAGTATCCATATATGCTTTGAGACATAGAAATATAATTTTCCAATATCTTTGAGGTACATCTCATATTTCAAGTACAAGAAAAATTGTATCATGGTCACATGAGTCTGTGTACAGGATATAGAGGTTGTATTGTGATATGGGCACATTTCACCTTATATGGTTAATAAGTGTGTTTTGCACATGTTTTATCTTAACAAAAAGACAACAGACATTGTAATTGCACATGTAGTTGTCCAATTATTTGTTATGCCACTATTTTGTATCATGTCAACATTGAGGTATCCTAGAATGATAATGGTTTCGTTCAAATGTCAATGGTGTAATGCATTTAATAACACATTCATTATGCTAGCAATGTTGTAGGCCAAGCAACATAGAAACAAAATAAATTGCAATTTGCATCCATGGAAAAACACTCTTTCTAGAACCATCTCAGTATCCTTTTCTTCTACAAGAACATTTTTCAAAGGTATTTAGGTATGGTCCAGAGCTAGGAAAAAATATCAGAGCAAAATTTAAGAGAAGGATAGGCGGGCATGGGACAGGCGTCATATCTTGACTTCGCCAAACATGACAAATGACAGAACCGTAGGTCCACTTGTGGGAAAAGTTAAAAAAAATAGCTCCAACTGTTGGCGCAAGACCCCAACCCTGAAAAGTTGAAGTAAACAAAAGATAACAATAAGAAACAAACCAACGAGAAAACACAAACAAGCCCAACTACATCTCGGGGACCTCAAACTCGCAAACTTGAGAAAAACAACAACAAGCAGCAATCAACGAACCAACGAACAAGAAACAACCACTGAACTGGTAAACAAGATATGTATCTCCAATGATTACCAAATTGCAGCCCAAGCACAGAAGGAACCTGAAACATATGACAACCATGCCAATAGAAAAAATCAAACATTATTACTTGAAAACTACAAAGAGTGGACAACAAAGAACGAATAGAAATGAAATTATGGCATCAAAAATTACTCTGAAACAATGAACAATAGAAGCATAGGTTCAATTATGGATGCAACACCAAGACCCCGCAAAGTAAAAAAAAATATCTCCAACTGCGCATGCAGGACCCCAACGATGTAAAGTTGAAGTAAACAAAAGCAAGCAACAAGCACCAATAGGTCCAACCACAGGTGCAGGTCCTCAACCTTGAAAAGTTGAACCAAAGAACAACAAGCAACAATCGACGAACGAGTGAACAAGAAGCACCCATCGAACCAGTAAACAATGTATGTAAACAAGAAGCACATATTTGTCAATCTTGTGCAAAATATTGATTATTTTAATTATTAAATGCATATTATTAACCCACCCATGCATCACTCCATGAAATCATAATTATTTATTTAAAATGTAGAATAAAGGTTATTAACCACATCCAAATGTCTTTTCCTATTTTTACTCTTAAATGTTCCATAAATCCCTTTTCTTTTTTCTCATTGACTCTGTGTAACGTCCCATATGTTGACCTTAAACAACTAGAAATTTGATTGTACTCATCATAGTAATTCATTGTTTAGTAACTACTTGGACTTAGATATATTGATATAGACATTGGAGATGTGTGTATCTGGACCTATTTTAGGTGTTGCATACTGTTATTTTATTGTTATATGTCCATAAGGATTATAGTTATGAAAATTGTTCAAACATGCAAATTTTAATGTGAAATTTTAATGCAATGGATACTACTGTAACACTATGTTGTGGATGTATAATATATATGAGACATGTTGTAAATAAACATATATTTTTTAACTGAATGAATATACAAATATGGATGATCGTATGAAATATGTGATGTCTCTGCATGGATATGAGTATTGGTGAACTAATATGTAGGTTTACAAGTTATGTAATAATAAAATGATTGTAGTGTTCACATAATTTCGATGTCATAGACATCCAAAATATTGTGTATGATATAAGTTGTACTTATGATTTAATTTATGGTTTCAAATATTGCTATGATTTGTGGTAAGTATGGTTTTGACAGTACACACAACTTGCCCAGAGTGGTTATTTCATGACGTGACTCTAAGAACAATAGTTTCACAATAGAGTTTGATGTAGGGTTGACCCTAGTTCTATAAGGAGGGGTGGAGTTATTTCCCACCATTTATCCTCTGAAACCTAGATTCGTGGAAGGGTTGTGTGAAGTCATGCTCCCCTAGACATGTGATGGAGACTGTTAGTTTCATGTTGGGGAAGCTTGGTCAAGATGTATGACACTTCCTCTTATGAGTTCTATCTGGAGTTAGGTCAATATAGTTGGCTCTCCAACTTAGTCCAACAGAGGAAATGATAGGATGGAAGATGGAAGTAGGTTAAGAATGAAGGATGCTTCGATGTTAGTTGAGAATACTAATTAGGGATTAGAGATGCCACTATTGTTTACTCACTTGGTTCCTATCATGTTTAAAACCCTCTTTGATTTCCGATTGATATTTTAAGTGTGATAATGAGTTATTGATGAATTGGTGTAATTGTGTTCATTAAGATTATTAAATGATGCATTACTTGATCTGTTGTCCTACATGTCTCGGTGATCACATAGGAATTATGAACTAGAGACAATGGTTGCTTATCGTTAGTACATACATGAGATATGTGTCTACTAGGTATGCACACATACCCTACCCATGTACACTAGTAGAATTAATTAATGTATTAATTATTAAAGTAAATTATTAACTATTTAATTGAATGTTTATTGAATATGTAAATTATATTGCATACAAAATATAAAGAAGCATTAAATACCTTCTTGACTTTGATAGATGGTGGGTATGATGAATTAAATGAGCATGGTGGGGTGTTATGTACATTTTGGGGAAAATTGTCAAATTACATTTATTAACTAGCATGAGAAGAAAGACTTTTCATTTTATTTATTGTTGTTTAATGCAAGTCATTTATATTTTAGTTTTATTTTAATCTTTTCCAAAAAATCTAGATAAGGGAGGTTGATGGATAATAATGAGGGTGGTTGAGGAAACTTGGGGAAGGGTGTATGGAAACTTGATAAACGGGGAGGAGAAGTGGTGAGGAAGGGAGGATTGGGAGGTTTGAACGTGATGAGAGGTTGTGAAATCTTTGGAAGATATATTTCTTATGATGGTTTTCTTTGAACATTTGTGCTTTGTTTTTCTTGAGTCACGGGCACGGAGGGCCAAGAAAATGAAAGGTTTCTTGGAGTTAGGAAGTCGGATAGGCTCCTAGTTGGCTGGGAGGATTCTGTTGTTTCACTCTCGGAAAGTGAGAAAATAATGGTTGGAAGCATTTGCATATTACTAGCAAAGCTACACTGCAATTGATGAGCTTCAACAAACCATGGAGGAGGTATTTTCATTGGTATTTTGTTGTACTTTTGTTTTTATTTTTAAATCTTAGAGTTAACATATTACTTATTTCATCATGTTATTTATAGTTATCATTGAGCAAATGTAAAAGAGTCGTGGAAATAAACATAAATGAAATTATGTATTTAATGAGTGATAGATTTCCTAACATTTTAGATGGGTATTATGGTGGATGCACATGAAATTACTAATTTCTATCCAAATAAAATTGTTTTTCTTTCCATTTAACTCACTTTCTATATGCATTTCCTTTTCCAATTAAAAATAAATTCTATTTTCCTTTTTACCAAACATGTGCATAAGTCCATGTGATCATTCTAACCACTCATGCAATTCATTGAATTTCCCACGCTAAAATAAAGTGCATATGCAAAATGACACTTTTCTCCCAAAGTATTAATATATTCAAATACACATACACTCATTCAAAGTCAATACCAAATGTGAGACTAGGTTACGTTAGAGCCTTCAAGTATTTAGCATCGAGAGCTACATATAACCTCTAAAACTCTTCAAGAACCCTACACCAAGACCTACACATAACATTCACAACTCTTCAAATGCATGATACAAAGCGCTCCATGCCCCTACATGCCCTTTAAGTACTACCTATGGGTATGTACCAAGGGAAGCATGTTTTCACGTGCCCTTCAAGTATCATTTTTCAATGATGGGGGACAGTTCCATGGTTGGGACTAAGCTCACCCAACTCATTTACTAGTGGTGAGGGACTAATGGTCATTGATGAAGAAGGATTGACATCTTATTGTGCACCCTTTAGCATGGCCTCATAAGTGACTGAATACATGGCCAACCCTTACAACAATGTGTAACCTCTAGGAAAAAACATTAAAACATATGTTTTTCAACTGATTCCATGGAAAGGAGGCTAGTAGGTAGGAATAGGCAACCTAGACCTCTTCTCCGTGATGGTGCTTATGTCACATATTATCATACAACATATCATCATATAACCCTTTGCCACATATCTAGATATCTTGACTCACTTCATAGTCCATTTGTACCTATGGTTCTTCCTTTTGCACTTGACAAACCATTAGTAGCATCGTATAACATAATACATTTAATCATGTAACCACATGTTCATTTTCAATATTCAATAGCATCACAAGAATATCAAAGCACAAGACTTAATAGACATATGTCCATGTTAAACAATAATCACATCAAATTAGATTAGAAGTCTAGATCACATCATCCATAAATATATATGTCAACCAACTAGATTGTTCTTGTAACAAAAATGCCCTCAAATAATATCATATTAGTCAAAGAAAGTCAAAGAAAAAAAGAGCACTACATGAGAGCCCCTGTTAACAAACTTCTTGTTGGATGATATGAATCAAAGAATAGATACTTGTGTTGATCTTCTTCACAATAATGTCCATGTAGTATGCATGTATTAGTCTCTTCAATCTTGCACCAATCCGAGAGCTAACAATGTTAACATTAATCATGCATGCAATATTAGTATTTTCATCATCACTTATGTGGATCACACATTGCATTTCAAATTTCAATCCACTAATGAAAATGAAAATGAAAATGAAAATGAAAATGACTTTTCCATCTTTGTCGAATCACAGGGAGTCTTGTATGACTTTGGTGGCCACATCATAACTATTTATATAAACATAGGAAGCGCCAAGAGTATTTGAGTTTAAATTAGTAATGAGATATTTCAGATGACTATTATAACTAACTAGAACTAGAAGCTTATTTATGCATTAGCCAAAACAACTAATAAGGGATGCAATCAAGCAACCCTATTCCTGCAACAACAAACTTTTGATTGCCAAAATCATCTCAATTAGATGGTGGTCATGATGGCTCCAACTTATACAACACACGATCATGTGAAAAGGACCCAAGAAGAAATAATCTTTGAGATCTCCTTATTAACCTGTTGTACATGTCTAGCTAACCTATTGTACATGTCTAACTTACAATAACAACTTAGTTGCAACCTACAAATACCTTAGACCAATACAACTTGGAAATAGAGTTGACATAGGCCTACTACCACCTCTAGTAGAACATATTTCCATGCCAACTTCACCTTTACCACCCTAAGCTTACATAGCCCCCCTACCACCCCTAGTGGAAGATAATTCCATGCCAACTTCACCTTTACAAAGCTAATTGAATATTAAATAATTAATTAAAAAAAAAAAAAAATCGAAATTAAAGTAAAACTTTTACATTAACAAAAATTAATACGATTACTATTATCCCGAATAGGCATAATAAAGATCACAATAATAAATAATAAAATGATGTTAGTATATATCCCGAATAGGCATAATAAAGATCACAATAATAAATAATAAAATGATGTTAGTATATGTCCCGTATAGCCATAATAAATATCAAAATAATAATAAATAATAAACAAAACAATAAAAAATATTACAAACCCCGCAACATAAGGACAACATTACTTCGAACCCTTCAAAATACGAATAAAATTTTAATGGACACCCTAAGAACCCATCCATCATTTCTCTATTTATAGGCAAAAGGTCCGTTAAATTCAAATTAACTTGACCCTCGTTTGTACCAATATCAAGGTGTTCATCTAATATCGAACGACTAAGTTCAGTTTTCAGTCACAAATCTGAGGCCCTGACATTTCTTCAATCGCGCTGCATGAACTGAGCATTCCCTATTGTCTGTTATCAGCAGGAGTTTGCATTTTCATTATAAAAATCTTTGCTGGGCGTTGGCGTTAAGAGCTCCGATCTTCACAGGAAGAGACCCTTGAAGGTTTTGCAGGCTTTCATCAAAGCCCACTTAACAAAAATGGCAGATGCCGCAGACAACTCCTCTTCTGTGGATTTGTATGTTAATACACCGATTGATAAGTCACCAGAGGTTCTTGCATCAGAGACCCTCGATTCTCCCGCGGACAATGTGCAGCCTGCTCCATATCGACTCTTCAACCGCCAGAAAACCGTTCATGAAGTCTTTGGCGGAGGAATGGGTGAGCAAATCTTTTTACAATGAGCAATTATATTAGTTTTAGCTTTGATTGAGCAATGTAGAAAAATGGTTTTGTGGGATTCTTAACTTGGGTTTATGTTTTTCTGTTCTATTTTTAAACCAGGATACTATCCTAGTCTCTGATCTTTGTAGTCTAGGGTTTTCCTGGAGTGAGGTTGACTGATGAGCTTTTATAATTTTAAGTCATGGTTTTAACAACACGATAAGAGGAAGTAATGGGTTTTTACTGGTTAAATGCCCACATGCTAGGAGAGTGATTTGGGATGTGCCCATTGTCACAACCAAGACTGTTACGAGTAAGTCATAAAAGATTAAAGCACAATCATTTAAAATTAAACTAATGTGCCTGCCTAATTATCATTATTTCATTTTTCAGCTCCAAGCTTCAGTAGCTCTAAATAGAGAAAAATCATAACATACCCACAATATCAAATATTGTAAATATCAAATATTGTAAATCCTCTGATATTGATATTGATATGTGAAATTCATGATATTTCTAAAAAAATATGTTTACCATAAACAATATGATGACACCTACAACCTGAAACTATATATATATATATATATATATTTCTTTCTTAAAGACGATCTCTGTCTACCATTTTCAATTTTCATGTTGTGAAAAATTACAGATAGGTCCACACTTTGATATTGGACAGATGCTCATGTTTTTGTTTTTAGATTTTAAAACCTTTAATATTGAGGGAAAAAATAGGTATCTTATTCAAAGTTGATTGATTCATGTTGGAAAAATCTGCTTTCCAAAATTCTAGTACTATTCAATTGTGGTCACAACTTTAAATTGAATAGAGTCTTCATTATCATTTAATTTTTGGTTTGAATTCCTAAATCAACAATTTCAAATTTGGCGGATGTTCATGTCTTTTTTTTAAGATTTTCAAACTTTTAAATATTGGGGTCAGGCATGGGTAAGTTGATTTCAAATGTGAGTGTATTCTTGTGTAAAAATATGTTTTCAATAGTCTCATGGGTTAGCTCAAGTGGATGAGTGCAGTTGTTTGCTACAATGAGGTTGAGGGTCGAATCCTTGACTAGACTAGGAGACTGTTTAGTGCCTCACTTGATGTCCCCATCAAATTAGACCTGTAATCAGACTGATCCTTACTCTAGGTGGTTTCTGTGTTGTATTCCAAGGAAAAAAAAATTATGTTTTTTAAATTTATGATACTATTCAATTATAGACTCAATCAATTATAGACTCAAATTAGAACTCAATAGAGCTTCCATTAACACCCAATTTCTGGTCGTAAACCCTAAACTTTAAATCCCTTCATCTTAAACATTATAATTTTAGTCCCAAAGCCAGTGCCTTGAATCTTAAAACCTAAACCTAAACCACATAATTTTTCTCATAAACCCCGAAACCTAATTTCTATAAGTTCTGAATCATTGTCATTTCTTGGTTTGGACATTATTCTTGCTAGAACTGATGGACGTTTGCTGTTTACCTACTTTTTGTTTACCTACTGTTTTTACAGTGTGGTTTTGCTGAACTGTCATGTCTGTTTAAATTTTGATGGTTCTGGCAGCTGCTGATGTGATACTATGGAGGAGAAGAGGTATATGTATTGGCGTACTTGTCTGTGCTACTGCTGCATGGTATTTGTTTGAGAGATCAGGATATACGTTCTTGTCTCTTATTTCCACCATTCTTCTAGTTTTGCTTGGAATTTTGTTTATCTGGGCAAATGCTGCATCTCTCCTACAGAGGTGAGTAGTATACTAGTATTCCTGCCCATTTTCATAGGTTAAATATGCCCCCTTTTTTTAATACTTTAAACATGCCTCTTTTTTCTTTTTCCTTGTTTTTGTTGAGGAATGATATATAAAAGTCTGCGACATTTACTAGTGTATTTGCATTATGCAGGCCACTACCTCCTCTTCATGAATTGGAATTATCAGAGGAAATAGTAAACAAGGTAGCTGCTTCAATGCGTGTGAGAATTAACGACGTTCTAGCAGTGGCACATGATATTGCCCTTCGCAAAGACATTAAACTTTTTGCGAAGGTAATGCCTTATGGTTTGTTATAATTCTTAAATGATTTCAGTCATTCCTGCTTATGATTTGCAGCATATGGCAATGGGTGTTGCATTATCTGCCACGAAACTAGGACACGTTCACATAAAAATTTGCTTAGGTTATGTTGTGGATTGGTGCAGAGGTTTCTGTCCTGTTCTTTAGTACAACTTTTCATATCACAAAATGGATACTGCAACTGCGCTTCCATTAGAAGATTTTCTCTTTCATCTGATAGGTCTTTCATCATCTGATAAGTGTAGGTTATGATGTTTAATCATTGTCTTTCAGTACTTATTGAACTAATTTTGTTTCTGGCAGGCGGTTATCTTTTTGTGGCTATTTTCAATTTTCGGTGGCTGGTTCAACTTCTTTACACTTGTCTATATTTGTAAGTTCTTAAATATTTCCTGCTGGTACTATCATCACATAGATTCAACTTCTGGCATTAGTCTTCTTATGTTTTTTAAGTTTTTTTTTTTTTTTTTTTAAAA